>VDFB02204751.1:0-24432 GCA_007258455.2 Sequoia sempervirens | reverse complement strand
AAAATAGGAAGTCCAACATGGGCCAAAAATGCCAAAAATGAAGTCCCTAAAAAATAGGAGGGTCCGGAGGGTCAATCCCCAAAAAGTAGGAAATGTCAGAATTGGATGAAAGCACAAGTGATCTTCGTCCCTTGGGCCCTTTGAGTCCGTCTGAGGTGTTTAGGCACTGATTCTGGCTCAAAATCTCAACTTAGCTCCGGATGATGATTAAAAAACTCTATCTCGAAAACCCCAAAGCAAAAAGAACCATGAAAATGAAGCTCAAGGAAAAACCAAACGGGCAAACCAAGGAGGGTCCCCATTTGCAATGGGGTGATGTGTGAATGGAGTCTATGAGGTCCCAAATATTGTGCAATTTATAAAACAAGGTTTTCTGAGTCAAAAATAAAAATCAAAGAACACTCAAATTTCCTACCTATCTACTCCTCAGAGGCACCTCATCTCACATTTATCATACTTCTCAACAACTAAAATAAAAATATCACTAATCTCTAACCCAATGGCACAGTTACTTCATCATCTTGTAGTTCAACTTGTTGGGCAGAGACTTTGCTCCTCCTGCTTTTCTGTTCTCTATAAAAAAAGACAACTTTATCTCTATCTCACTCTGCATTGGTATCCACATATTGTGTTGCACCTTGTATTTATTCTTCTGGCTCAAATTGTTATTTTGGCTCAACTTTTCCTTCTAGCTAAACTCACTCATCTGACTCACTATGGTTTTCTATCATTCTAAAGTCATCTGGACTACATTATGGCATCTAACTTGCAGTCACACCATGACATGATTTGGAATAAATTTGAATTTTCTTTTATACTTCTCTCGAAACATCTTTTCCTTATTATTGCTTGCTCATTTTATGATATTTGTGCTTGCTCACATGTACATACTTTCATCTTTGTCTATGTCTGTTCAAGTCATTCCTAGGATAACCATGTTTTTTCTCTGATAGTTATTTCCAGCTCTTTCTAGGGCAATCTTCTTTTGTTATGCTACTGTTGATGTTTTTATCATTTATCTATAGTTTAGCACCACAAAGCAAAAGGAAGGAAATTAGCTTCTAGGTAGCTTCTAGCGCCAAAAGGGAATGGGAGAGAATAAAATATTTTTAGCTTGATAAATCCCTTGACCTTGTCAAAATCCACTCACGTAGTATGAGTTCTAGGGTTTTGTTTGTTGCATTGAAGAAGCATCTTGCAACAGCGCAAGACCAGCACTTGGGTTTTTGAGTTTTTTCCATATTGCATGGATTAGGCAGAGAGCGTAGCACGTTGCATAAGGACTGCATGGCACTGAAAGAATCATCTTTCATACCAGGCATGAGCCCACATCTTGCTGCGCTATGAAACACCACATTGCAGAAATAGTCAAGGGAGATTTGCCACAGTGCATGGGAATGGAGATATTTTGGGGGGCTGTGTACTTCACTCACAATATCAAGCTTTTCATTTTTTCTTTACATCTTAGTGGGATACAATATGTCATGGAGTGCAGGTAATGGTCTTGATTAGCCCTCCAGATGTTTTGCAAGCCCATTATTCATTTTGTAGTAGATTGTAATCTTTGGGTTGTAATGCTATACATTATCTTGTCTTCATTTAATGAAAGCTGTATACCAAGAAAGGTTTAAAGATTCGGTTATTGCATATTTCTGAAGTGGAGTATTAAAGGCATTATACTATCTTCACAATCAACAATAAATGAGATTTGTTAGGATTATCATCAAGGTTCAAGGAGGAGGTTATGAATTTCCAGGCATATATGGGCAACAAATGGCACTTCAGCATAGAAAAATAAAACCGAACACAGCAAAAGCATTGGATCACTGCCTAGTAAACTTGAATTTATGTGCAACAGCAAAAAAGCCTTTCACACTCATAGTTGATGATCCTGCTGGAAACAGTTTCATTGAGAGCCCATTTGCTCCATGTCCAGATCCATTCTTTTCTATAAATTTATATAATCATACATCTGAGCAACAAGAGGCTCTAGGATTTCTTGCTGATAACCAGCATATAGCTGCTGAAAATCTGTGGATCAGACTTCCCCTATTAGCAAGGAAGGTGGGGAGATTAAAGAAACATAACTTGATGAGGAGAATGTGTTCATATAAAGAAAAAGTCCAGAAGAGTGAGCTTTGCTGATTTCACGTCTGTTCATGATTTGATAGAGATAAAGACTTTGATAATGCCCCAGGCATCTGATTGTTTAGTTTTCAAAAAATTCATCAAAACTCTCAATAAAGTAATTGCATCAAGGAAAGCCAGACTTGCTGCTCAACATCCTGATATGCTAAGACAGAAAAAGAGGTTTATTTTGTAGCAAGAAATGATGCAAATGCTGAGGTTTGGTTTGTGGGATAAATTTGATTACAAAACGAGCATCTGCCTCAAATGGACCTGGAGTGAGGAAAGTTACACAAATGTCCCTTAGACTGAGTAAGCTAAGTCAGTTTGTTTGAAGTTATAGGTAAGTCATCCGTAGGCTTGTATGTTGGCATTAGGAGTTTTGTCTACTTCTGTATGCATGTATAATTGGTGTTTATCTATGTAACTGTTCATGTTATTACGATCATTATGATGATAACATAATTGGTTAGGAGGTGAGCATATATACATGTATATAGTATATGCACATATCCATATGTGTATTCATATCGATACAAACGTATGATGGTAAATGGATATACTCATACGAATTCATCGATATGGTATACATACATATACGTGCACATAGAGGAAAATATACAAACGTATATACATGTATATATACCCACAACCAATGATATATGTGGATATTAATAATATTATATTATTATTGCCTGACAATTTATATATATATATATGTACATATCGAATTACGATATGATTACAGGATGACATATATATATATCATAGTCCCCAGACTTCGCCGGATCGTGGTATCCACAACCACAGCGCGTCACAGGGGCGCTAAGCCTTGGTGGCAGCGATCAACAGCGTCAGGGCCCGGGCAGCGGATAAGCGGCGTCGAGAGAAGTCCCCAACAGCTTCGACGTGGCGGTGCAGCCAAGGCCAAAAAAACTAAGAAAAAACATAAACTTAAGTTTTTTTATATTTTTTTTTGAGTTATATTATCTCCTTAGCCCTAAAAGCAACCTCATTTCATTCATTTGGCAAAATAGGAGGAGCAGAGAGAGTTGTGAAGAAAAATAGGAGGAGAAAAGAGGGCAACCAACAAGCTATTGAAGACAAATCCAGGGTCATATATATATCATTTTGGGGAGCTTCATACCAGCAAGGAGGTGCGTGAGGCTCATTACGATGATTGGGAGGAGTTTGCATTGCATTTCAAGCCAAATCTAAGCGTAAGTTTCATTTTAATTGATTTTTTTTGTGTTTTTAACAAATAATTCATTGTTATTTGTAAAATCATTGTTTTTGAGTTTGCATATTTTTTTACAAACCCTACTTGCAACTTAAATAATTTTAGAAACCCTACTTTTGCAGCCACATTCATTTGCAAATCAAACCATATTATTATTTTCACAATGTCTCAAACCCCAGTCAGAAAAGACCTTGCTTGGAAACATGCTGAAATCTTTCCCGGAATGAAAAGAGATGCAAAATGTAACTATTGTAAAACAATATATCATGGAGGCATAAATAGATTAAAATACCATCTTGCACGCATACCCACCCATGGTGCAGTGGGTTGCACTAGAGCACCTCCTGAGGTTGTTCGTGAAGTGCAAGTGCAATTAAAAACTTTTGAAATGCAAAAAAAAATGAAAAAGAAACAGAAGCAGGAGTTGGTGAGTGTTGGAGTTGGACAGGGACTTGGTGTTGTTGGAGATGCTTCTTCCATGCCTCCATACCATCCTAGTGCTAGTGCTTGTGCTAGTGCTTTTGTTTCTGCATCAGCTATGCCTATGCGTACTCCTAGTGCTGGTGGCGCTGCTACTACTAGTGGTAGTGGCAGTATTAGCATTGGCCCTAGAGTTCGTAAATCTAGGGTGGACTCATATTTTGTACCACACACTACTCCTGGTTCCCAACCGTCGCTTGAGAGCATGGGTTGGAACAAGGACGTACATGATGCAACGAAGAAAACAATTGCAGCCTTCTGGTACTATTGCACCATTCCCTTCCATGTAGCCAAGTAATTCTTTTTCATTTAATTGTTTTAAAATTTATATTTAAATTTTAGAATCTAGATGTATCTCATTATCGAATTCAAATTTAAAGTTAAAAACTTAAAACTTTTCATTTTACAATACTTATGTAACTTATTAATTTATTTATGACATGTTTTAGGTCACCTTTTTGGCAAAACATGGTTGATGCCATAACCATATGTGGGGTGGGGTTCAAAGCCCCTAGTGAAGATGAATTAAAGGGCCCACTTTTGACTCAAAAGGTGGCGGATGTGAAAGCACAATTAGAGGAGCAACGCAAGCAGTGGAGCATGATTGGTTACACCATCATGACTTGATGGTTGGACCGATAGGAGAAATAGGACGCTGCTTAATTTCCTAGTTTCCTCGGGAGGTAATTGTACTTCCCTCAATGCATTGAAATTTGAATTTGATTTAGTGATTAATAATTTAATATGGCTGATTTATGTTTTTTAATTTATTGAATAATTGGTTTTGCTTATTTTTTCAAGTGACACCGTCTTCATGAAGTCCATTGATGCTTCTGCCCAATTCAAAAATGCCACATACCTGTGTGAGGCTATAGAGGAGGTGATAGCTGATGTGGGGAAAGAGAATGTAGTGCAAGTGGTGATAGATAATGCAACAAATTATGTTGTTGTTGGTAGATTATTGATGGAGAGGCACCCTACTATATTTTGGACTCCATGTGCCGCCCATTGCATTGACCTCATGTTGGAGGATCTTGGCAAGCTCCTATGGATCAAAACATGTGTGGATGCAGCAAAAAACATATGCAAATTTGTATACAATCACACATGGGTGCTTAACCTTATGAGGCAATACACGGGGTTGAGGGAGTTGTCTTGTCCTGGCATCATTAGGTTTGCAACAAATTTTATCATGATGCAATCCTTGATTAGGTCAAAGAGCAGCTTTAAAGGCATGTGTTTACTAAGCGGTGGTCTTCCTCATCCTTTTCTACAAAACATGCGAGTTAAATGGCTGGTGCATTTTTGATGAGCAAGGGTTTGGACATCAATGGGCCGAGATTGTGAAGGTAAAATTTAATTTTTTATTATGTTTTAATTTTTAATCATATCTTACTTTTATTTGTTTATTTTCGTTCACACTTATTTGTGAAACATGTTTGCACTTTGCAGTTTATTGAGCCCTTGCTAGTTCTCCTATGAGTTGTAGATGGGGAGAAGCCCGCAATAGGCTACATATATGAGGGCATGGATAGGGCCAAAGGCCATTAAGATGGAGTCTATGGTGGAGTTGAGGGGAGAAATTATCGTCCCATTTGGGATATCATTGATAGGAGATGGCAAAACCGACTTCATAGGCCCATCCATGCAGCCGCATGTTTCCTAAATCCGGCCTTCCACTTCCGCCGTGATCTCCGTGCAGATAGAGAAATTCTTAGTGGGCTCTACACGACGATAGAGCGGATGTTGCCCGCTGATACTACACAGGTGGTGCAGGAGATCGATGCCTTCACTAAGGCACAAGGAGACTTCTTTGCACGTCAAATGTGCAAAGATAATAGGACAACATTATTGCCAAGTAAAAATATATTTAAGGGCATAATTTTCATCTTTTTATATTATAATTTATTATTAAATGTTGAACTTGAACTTGAAACTTGAAATGAGATTGATTTTGTTTCTTTTTCTCATCTCAGATAGCTGGTGGCATATGTTTGGTTCTAATACACCGATCCTACAAAATATTGCCATTTGTATATTGAGCCAGCCATGCAGTTCATCTGGTTGTGAGTGAAATTGGAGTATGTTTGAGCACATACACTCTAAGAAGCGCAATAGATTGATAGTGGAGAGGATGAATGACTTGGTATATGTTCATTACAACCTTCCGCTCAGATATAGGAAGCTTTTTGACCACGACGACACCCCGATCAGTCTAGAGGAGGTTGATCCACAGTCTGAGTGGATCACTGAGGCTACAGATGCAGTCTTTAGTGGCGAGGACCTTGATCGGGTGGACCAAGTAGAGAGAGAGGCTGAGGTTGTAACCATGGCTGAGGAGGAGGCTAGAGCACGAGGAGACATAGCTACTGTTGGTGAGAGTGGCATGGAGAGTGGAACCACGAGCGAGACTATGGCTGCAAGCGCAACATCATCTAGGACCCTTAGACGCCCTCGTAGGAAGGATGTTGACTCCACTATGCCATAGAGTCATAGACTTATAGCTATTGTTTTACTTGATATTTCATATTTGTATGGAACATTTGATGTCATGGATTTCATATTCCATGAGTTTTGTATACATTTGACTAATTTTATATATCTAAGTATGCTATTTCCTTCAGCAGCGCAACTACAATTTGTGTACTTTATACTTATGTGATTGTTGTATACTTGTGCATGTGATCAAATTTGCTTTTATTTGTGTTGAATTCAATAACGGGTGCTTGAAACAAGTTTTAAATCCTTAAAAATCTCTAAATTTCTAGGGTTTTCCAACTTTTCATTTTGCAGTCTGCGCCCGGTCGAGGTCGAGTTGCCCTCGTCAGTCAGTGAGTCACGATCTCGTTACTATACTTTACTACTCCCTAGATTTTTTTTTTTGCACCAAGTTTTTCCAGAGTAAACTTGTGTCTCACCACTACTGAGCTTTCCATAATTTTCTGCCAAGTTGCAGCCGAGTACTTGGAGAGACTATGGGATATACCCAGCCCATGTATAAAATAGAATCTGGATACAAAAAAAATGTGGAAGAAATGCTATTTTCAAACTCAAAACACAAGCATTTTCACCTTTATGAGCCGTGCATGCCCAAGGGCAAAGATTACACCAGCATTTTAGCATTCTTGTGTGAATTGGAGTGAAAATACACAATTTTTTGCCTTTTTTTTAAATTATGAAAATGGTGTGCACCATGAAGCTTTGCGTGGTCTCGGAGGCCTTAATTTGGGTTTGGTGGTAGGGGCTTCGTCCCTTGACCCCACCCTATACCATGAGATGGAATGCACCTGGGGTACTTCCCCCAAACCTTTAAATGTATTTTGCATAAAATTTAATTTTTTTAAGAGAATTAAGAATTTTTTAAGTTTCAAAGTTTCGTCAAGTTTTGGTCAAGTTTTGCGAAGTCAAAAAAAAAAATCGTTGATTGAGTCTAAGTTGAGTCCAAGAATGCAAACCATGCTTTTAAATTTTAAGAATAAGGGTGAAAGCCTTACAACAATGCATTAATAGCACACAATATAAAGCCTATAGAATATGGTAAGGTAACAATTAAGGAGATTAATTCTGGAACATAGGAGGAAAGGTCTAGTTTAAGTTGCATAGTTACCTAAAGATGTACAGGTATAAGTACGAGTATAGAGATGGGGATGCCATTCAAATCAGGGCACATTAATATATGAATGAGGATACAGCTGTATTATATATAATTATAGTTGCCATAAATTCTTAGTATGGGAATGGAAACACAATCCTTGTTCCTATAATGAAGCTTCCTAGTAACCATTCTCGTTTATACCTTTTCCATCAAATCCTAACTCATGTGCAATGTTATATTTTCTAGAACATGGTTTAAGTTCTAGGTTCTCATCATTCAAGGGTGAGAGAGATCAAGAAAGAGATTCACATTCTACAAATAGCTGTTTCAAATTTCAAACCTGGGTTTTATTAATGACAATGACTAATCAGTTTGACATTTGGACTTTTATGCCTTGAATAGCCTTCAATGTTGAGGGCATCAGCCAAGAAAGTTGCAGAACTGAAGAGAAAGAAAGAATATTGAAGTTTTGTTGGAAACCTTCAACGGAGAAAGTTACTTGAAGACGAGATAAAATAAATCTGAAGCTAGTGAATATAAGGGCAAAATAGATTTCCCATCTAACTTGAGAAATGTCTGTAAATACCAGATAATGGAGGAGGTCTGAAAATGATTTTTAAAGTTTTAATCCATGTATGGTAATTTAGTACAAGTTCATTCAAAATACAGTAGACTCCAAAATTCTCAATTTACAAATGTAATGTCTCTTTCCTGTTTCTTTTAGCTTGAAAGTAAAAATATTTTTACTATACAGAAAAATATATATTACATAGTTGCACCTTCTATAAGTTATTAGACTGAATATTTCAATTAAGTACTAGGATATAGAACATGTTAAATTAATATAGAAAATTTGTCTCTGGATGAATTAGCATTGAAACGAAAAATTCTAACCATATTAGTACTAGGTGAATCTTAGCGATTCTTAAACACAACTTAGAGACTTGGCCAAGTCTGGTAGCCAGTACAACAGCCTAGCAAATTTTAGCAGTTTTGGGAGTCCCAACGGCTGTACTCAGCTGAATCTGCAAGAAAAACAGAAAAACAATTCAAATTTATATATTTTTTAAATTGTTGAGTTTTGGCTGAGTTTATCACAGTCCAAATCCATGTTAAAAAATGGCTCACCAAGTTTTCACCAATTCCAGTCTCAACTCTAAAATTCTAACACGATATTTTTTATGTGCATACTTGATTTAATTTCAGAGTGGATCACAATATGATCAAAGCTTCCCTAATAGAATGAAGATCATGTGAGAGCCCAGATGAAACCAACACGTTCCATATTCCATACTTGTGATTTACATGATTATCAATGCACTTGAGCATTACAGAAGAGAGGTGATTATCATGGCAATTAAGCATTATAAAAGGAAGATGATTATTATTGCACTTGAGCATTAGTGAAGGGACAGGGTAGAATATAGAGTCAACTGCACATGAACATAAGTGAAGGGAAAGAGTAGAATATAGAGTCAATAGATCTAGAGCCCAAGGGTCCGACTCATCTATTTTGCTCAAGTATATAGCAATATGTGATAGAGTGTGATGAGCCCAGCTGGCTCTCAGCTCAAAACCCTCTTTTCTTAAGTCTTTAAAAGTGTTTTTAGCGTTTTTAGAGAAATCTTAGTAGACAGAAGAGAAGGGGCGCAGCATATTTTTGCTCATAAAAGACAAATTTAAACTTATTTCTTCAAAATGAAAATACAGAATGTATTATTTAACACCAACAGATAGATTAAGAATGATAAACATACCAAAAGGGCTCCAGATTATTTAAATAAGAAACTAGCCAGATCTACAGCTGGAAAAGGTGAAAACAAGCCTGAATGCACGCCATGACTCCAGGAAAGGTTTCTCCTGGTCAGAAACTGGTCACAAAGCTTTGAAAAGACAAGCCGCCAATGATAGATGTCAAAACCAGCCCAAAAGGAAGGCGTTTCTCTCTTTCACTTCACACGCCTTTTTAAGGCACAAACCCCAATGCTGGCCGTACGGCTATGGAAAACAATGCAAGAAGACTCTGTGGAAACCTCTGCCTCTAATGAAGGAAGCGCCACCAAGAAACCCTCAATTATTATACTGAAGAACAAACAACTGCATAAATAAATCCTCTGTCTGCAACTGTAGAACTTCTGTGTGAAGCCCTCAACTGTACTGATTCAGCTGATCTTTCACAACCTCAAGAGTACTCAACATTGAAGAGTTTTCCGTTCTCCAATGGACAAGATGATCAAACCCTGGTCACAGGATATTGCTCAGAAGGAAAAATGCACAAGGCAAATCGAAATAGTCAAGAAGTGAGTTTCTATTGCCAGGAAATGCCTTTATACCAAATGGCACGCATTTCAAGAAATGTACGGCCTTCCTCATCATTAAAATATTTTAATATTTTAATATAATCCTTTTCAATAGTTTGAGCGCACTTTTCAATATTTTAAGATATTAAAATATTAAAGTCTCCTTTTTGACATTTAAGTGATATAAAATATAATTAAAGTCAATGTGACTTTAATTAAAAAGGCGTTTAAGTTAATAAATTAACTTAATCACTTAAAATCCCGTAATATGCTCAAAACTCAGGATAATCTCGTGCCGTCAGAAGCTGTGAACTCCTGGAATGCAAACGCTCGCTGTGATCCAAGCACCACTGAAAACACGAACAATCAAACTCTCCAAAAGCAACACTGACCCTCTATCCAAATGGCTAGTACAAGGGTCCAATAAAGGGCTAACCTCTGCTCCGAAGAACTCTAGCGAGGGACATCACATAGAGGTTGTTCTATATGACTCTGAATTATTTGTTGAGGCCATATATAAAGCTTAACTCTTGTAATATAGATATCGAATTCTTCTTTAGTGAAATGGTTGTGTGTCAAATTTGATACAATTTGTTTTAATCTTAAAGAAAACCCTGGCTGTGAATGTGTATGAATGGAATTACCCTTTAGGGTTTGAGTAAGTGTTGACTGTGGATTGTGCAAACTAAGTCCCCTCATTCGAGATAGGTTTTAGGTTCTTGTTGGATATAAAAGTTTTAAAAGAGGTGGTCACATTATTCTGGCATGTTAGAACGAATGTCTGTCATAAGAGAAGCATGCCATTGCTCTCTATGTTTTTATTCCATAACTGTCCATATTTTGCCACTACAACTTTCCTTAGCAACAGTAATGTGATTACAAGTAATGAGGATAAAACTCTCTTCCACTTTGTTATAACAGATTGACCTCGATTAAGACAAACCTAGATTTCTGTCGTACTTTGTTTTGGGTATTATGTTTTAAGGACCTTCCTAGCACTTTAAGAGGCATGAGGGAAATGGAAAATGGTATAAACATGCCCCAAAGGTTGACTTTCAGATTGCATTATTAGTAAATTGGTTGCTTGATGTACCTTGTAGATTGTTGCTATATCCTCATTGATATGCAAGCAATAGACTTTGGCAGAATTTTAGGTTGTAAACACAATCTATAGGATGAGTATAATCATGATTACATCATTATGACTTCATGACTGCTATTTGTACCTTATTGTCATTGATTGGGATCCTTTTAAGTGATGATGAAGAACATCAATGAACTTGATTTATAATGGGCAGAATGGATCCTTCAGGGACTAACCCAGGATTCAAAGGTTTTGAAAACAAAATCCATTTGGAATGGAGAGATTCCAAGCAACAGGAAGTCACATGGATTTTGTGGTTGAGAAATTCTCAAAAGTCTCTAGCCAAAGCAATTTTATGCATTATATTTATGCTTTTTGTTTCATGTTTCCTAGCATGCCTTATCGTCATGTGACTGCACTGTTGTGCATGAATGTTAATAATTATTTACATCATCTCTTCCTTGTTGATTCCTAACTTTGAAGTTCCCCGTGAGGAGAAGAGTTACCTCTTGTTTGATAGGGACAATGAAGAAGACCATGTGTTCTATATGGTTGGTGGATAAGTGCTTCGATGAGGCCCTTTTTCCTCCTCTATAAACAATCAAATGGAGACCATTAAGGTTACCTCTTTTTTTCATGCATGAAAATTGTCATCCTATCTTGAACACATTTAACTGTGGGATCATATTCATTCTTTGCTAGTGTCTATGACCTTGTTCTTATGTGCAGATGCTATTTCATTCAACTAGCCATAGGTGAAGGTTTTGAAACAAAAAGAAATTTGTAATGTTGTCATTCCCCATTTACTTCTTGTCATGTGTTTAACACCTTTGAAATTATTGAAGGCATGATGGTTTTATTAAGCTGGCTATAGGGAAAAGTTCTCAAATACATGGAAAATCATAATGATATCCTTGGTCATTCTTTTCTTGACTCATTTTAAATGCCTCTCAAATATTTAAGGCAAGATGAATTCATGAATGATGTAAACCCAAGGTCAAAATTAAAATGGCAAATAGACTGGATTGTTTACAATATCATTGTAACGAAATTGATAATATTTATTGTTACAAATGGCCTTCTCTTACTTTCAGAGGTTTGCCCAACTATTCATTTAAGACAACCTTTTGGGACTTTCAAACTAATTCTTTAAGGGATTGTTGAGACCATTCTATAGCTTGTGATTACAAACTCTATCATTCCTAAGGCGTTTATTCACTTGGCTTAGCTACAAATCAAAAGTTGAACTTTGTTTTATTCATGTTATGAAAAGCGTATCTTTTTCATCTCCATGTCAAGGATATTCATGATTGTGACAGCAGCATTCTAAATGTTGAGGTGTAGTACAATATGCACATGTGATCATCTATTAAAGATTAATATTGATCTGATGTTTTAGACATGTGGCTAATAAGAGACATGTTAAGGTTTGTAATTGTCTTGTACTTTCTTGTAGGGATTAATCGTGAACTCATTGCCTAGAAAGATGTTGCATGCACCTTTTTACCTTGAAACGATTGTATCAATATATTTTGAGAGCTTTTAATTTTTAAACCAACATTCGGCTTGTACTTACCTTAGGGTGAACTGCCAGCATCATTTTAATTTGGCATCTAGTTAATAAGGTATTGTGGACAGAAGAGAAGTGATTGTGACTGGTCATCTGTTGTTACACCAAGAGGCATTGTACAATGGCAGCAAGGAGTCTCATGATCATATACATAAAAAACTCTTAACTTAAATTTGACAAACATTTACACATCCAAAAATTAATACTTAAAAAGTAACATATAAGTATATAATATTTACTACACTTATCAAAGTAACAACAAAACTAAACAATTACCAAAATAATGAATGGTTGCTTTTTCAAAAATAAAATTAAAATTTATGTACAAAAGTAAAATAGCTCTTCAAATAAAATAAGGTGAACAATGTATTAAAACAAAATGTAAAATTTAAAAAAAAAAATGTTTATGTAGTAAATAAAACTATTTCGAGACTAAAAGTCAAAGCTTCGCAATGTTGTGCAATACTCCTGTGTCTCCCTTCCCTACGTAGGCAGCGTTCGCTAGGGATGTTGAACCAGTCGAGCTTCATGGCGGCAATGGGGATAATGCTCGATGTCTCTCTTTCAAGGAGGCTTTGTGTGGAGGAAGAGCCAGTTATGATCCTCCAAACTTGCAGTCTCGGTGCCAAAACCCTAACTAGCGCTCATGATTCTGGCAGGATGTGGATGGTGGTTTGGGGAGGGTCGCGCTGGGTCCTTCGGGTGTGATGCCTCCCTCAACCCCTCTAGGGAAATCATCCAAAGGCCGTTGTGCCCCTGGTCAACATTGCTCCTCCATCCCGATCTATTGCTCGGGCTCTGTTCAAAAAGTTCATTTGGATGCTTTAGCAGGTGACAGATAGGATTTCCTACAACGACATGCCCTAATTTGTAGATTTACCAAATTGTGGCCAAAGCTTAGTGATTTGCATACATGGATCTTAGCAAATTGGAAAGATTTTTTGGAAGAAGAAATTCGCATTTTCCCTTGTGCAAAGGGATTTTTTATTCTCGAATTCAAGTCCTTTGCAGATAAGGTTTGGGTGCTGGAAAATGGTCCTTGGGTTTTCCAAGGTGATTTCCTATGTACAAAGCCCTAGTATCCTTCCTTTGATCCATGAATGGAGACCTTCACCTCTGCTTTTTTCTAGGTGCGCTTACCCTATCTCCCCTTCCAATTTTGGGAATTGGACTGCTTACAGGCTATTGGCAATGGCCTAGGGAAATTGCATTGTTGTTCAGAGGAAACCATTAACTACCAAAGTTCCACTTGTGCTCGAACTTGTGTGGAAATGGACCTTTCCAAAGGGTTCCCAACAGAGATGTCATTGATGGTAGGAGATCGCTGCTAGTTGCAGCCAGTTGATTATGAAAAAGTGGCTTTTCGTTGTAGAAAATGCTTCTCTACAAATCACTTCAACCCTCAATGCCAAAAGTTGACAATACACGAGCGTAGTAATATGGATTTAGGCGGTAAGCCCACTTGGTGAATTGGGGTTGAGCCCCAACATTATGTGAACCCATCCAACTCCCAAATTGACAAGGTTCCGCCACAAGCTCCCCTAGATAAATCAGCATTGCCTTCAGCCCCTCCAAATGTGGATTTTTTTGGTCTCGGTTGGTGGGAACGCTACTCCTAACAAACTTGAGGAAGGTAAATCAATGGTCTTCTCCTCAATGTCATCAATTCAAAACCATCCCAAAGTGCTTCAAACATCTTTGCAGGCTGAAAGCAATGTTGAATCTCCTACCGATCATTGTTGGACAGAGGTTAAGAGAAAAAAAATCTGCCACCTCAACCAAACACCAAATGACTTTAAGATCAGCAACAAAAGGGAAAAACTTGGACGCTAGGGGTGGATTTGAGGCATCCCAAAATCTGAGCTAATACTCTCTTACAAAATTTGTTTATGTTTGCAAGTAACCTAAGATAAGAGCATTGTTTTTGCTTCATGGTACACCTATTTTTTAGGGCATGCATTTTATCTAATTGTTTTTTTCTAATTCTATATGGGGTACGACTCCCTTATGCCTAACTTACAAATTAAAAAAGAAAAAAAGAAAAAAAAAATCGAAGTAAAAAAAAAAACTCTTTAAGTAAATAAAATAGCTCCAGATGGGGGTTGATCCCACAGTGTGATGGTTAAGTTGTGGCATTGTTGATATTGCCATCAAGGTTCAAATCCCTATTGGGCTATTGTGATCACAAGCTTGTGCCTTCGCTGATCCAGTGTGCTCACGGATTGTGAACCGTTGCAGCATTCATGTAGGTGGTTTCACAAGCGTTCAGGCCTGTGCCAAACCCTCATTGGGCTGGTGTGCTCGTTGGGCTACCGTGCTCACAAGTCTAGGTGGTTGTTGTGCATCCAGGCCGGGGATGAGATCCCCCGTTTGTGAACTCACTAGTTCATAGCTCCAATCAAAAGCATGTATCGATCAAAAAGAAAACAAAAGCTCTAGATGGATATCTTGGCATTTTTTAGATAGATGTATTTAAGATTTCTATACTAGTACTAAAACAGGGACCTACAAGGGTATTAAGTACTGACTGATTGTTGATTGCTGATTGTTATGTACTTTGGCATGGGATGAAAAGAGTTATCCTAGCATTAATTTGGCATTAAACACTATTGTTGATACTTTTAAACTATGTTACTAAAAACATGATGAAATGGCATCATTCCCTATTAAAATGGATGAAATGTTATTTCTATCTTTAACGGCTCCTTCTGGGCATCTCTACCCTCCGGTTTGCAAGAAAATATCACCTTTTTCCATGATTTGTCCCATTTTCCCCTTAAAACTTCCTTTTATATATTTTTTATATCTTGACTTTTATAAAAGCTTCTCACGATTTGTTCCTTATAATGTAATGGAGCATTATTTGGAATGTAAAGCTTAGAATGACATCCAAGTCAACTACACAAGTAATTTAGCGTCAGCTTTGTTACAAGATTTGTTCAACAAGGAGATGGTTGAGAAAATGGGGGAGTTTATTATCAAATTGAATAGCAAAAGATCAACAGTTAAGAAAGCAAGAATAATAGGGTCTACTGTCCAATAGGCTACCTTGGCCTCATGGACGTTAAAAATCTTCTATTCTATTATGTTCTTTTTACTTTCTTTTTTAAGTAAATACAAACTTTTAAAAGTTAAATATTATAAAATGGAGTATAATTAAACAATTTTAAAATTTATATTAATTAATTGTAACACTTTTTCTATTTTAGTAAATCATTTTTTATTGTAATTTTTTTCATTTAAATATTTTATAAATTCAATATAAATAATTGTATATTAAATTATGTTAAACATTTTGAGCTCCTTACTCCATTCTGCACTACTTGTTTACCACAAATTGTAATGTCCCTGCTTTTAGCCCTTACCTTTCTAGGATTGGTAGCCTATTCCTAGTGTTGTCGGCTAGTCGCTGGCAAAAATTAGGGTTTCTACTGCTTGTGGGTTCTCTGAAGATCTGTGGTTTTGCTTGTTGGAGTTTGGGTGTTTGATCTCAGGATTCCTTCTGGGTTTTCAGAGGGCTTCGCAGTGGTATGTTTTTCTTGGCATTCTGAGCATCTTCAAGAATTTACTATTTTTAGTAAATTCTAATTTTAGCAGTGGTCCAGTCGGCATCAATTCAGTCAACTTTCCTCTTCTGGCAGTTCATTGGGTAATTCTCATTTTTGGCTTAAGGGGTTCATTTCGAAGATATAAGTTATTTTAAGTCAAAATGTTTTATTTTTAAAATACCCCTTTGGCCTAGTGTTATAACTTAACAGTTGTTTTAAAGAAGGGGACTTTGAGGGGTATTTTCTCATGAAGGAAATATTTTAATATTTCTAAAGTTTATAATTGCTCAAAGGGAAAATGGACGCCTTTTTGAAGAAGATTATATTTTATTTAAAAAAAGAGAAGTGATTAATATTTCACAAGGAAAGTACGCCATTGGGAAGAAAGTGTTTGGGTCAAAGTTTAAACCTAAAAGCAGCTTGGGATTAGGGCGCACCTTCTAGAAGGCTCCGGAGTCTTCTCTTCTTTCTATAAAGAAGGTTCCTTCTCTTCTTTGGAGGTATCTTTTATCTACAGGAATGTTATGCTGCCGGATTGGCTGTGGGATTGCTTCGAGGAATGTAAGCCTCCTAGCTAGGCATTGCTTCTCGCTTGAAAGATAGCGACTAGTGGTGAATTAGTGTAGTTTTGTGAGTTGCATTGGTATTTGTGCATTGTTATCAGCTTGTGGCTTTCTAGTTCAGATTTATGCATGTTAGAAATTGCATTTTAGTACAGCAGATTGTCTTTTTAATTCGTAAATCAAAAAATACAAAAAGAGTGCTTTTGGGTATTGTTCCTTTCTCTCTGTTTGTAAGGGGCGACCCATTTCCTGAAGTTGTAGATTTTATTTCGAAGGCTGTGATTTTTAAATGCAAAATCGCCCTCTTGCTGGGCCGTACTATGCAGATCTGCTTTGGAATTCGTGTATTAAATAAATAGAGTCCTTTGAGGGAGTTTCAGTGTTCTCAATTGGTCGCCATCATATTAGGATCATATTGCTTTTCGTTTGGTGGAATTTGGTTAAGTTTGGAATGAGTTGTGAATGAATTTGTGAGATACAGGGCTGCTGTTCATGCATACGAAGATCCGGACTGTCAAAAATCAGATTATCAGGTTGGCCTTAATAGTGCAGTTTCTGATTAAAGCTTCCTTATTCATTGAACGGAATTCTATAAATATTGTTGCAACTCTATTTACATTTCGATTTGTATTGATAGCAAGGAATTGTCTAACATATTGTAAGCTGGCAGTAGTACTGACATTAGTAAAAATCTTGCTTTATCAATTTGTAATGCTCAACTTTACTTTCAGTAATTGCTATTGTATTTACTTTATCTCCGCCCTATGGTAGCTACTTTCCCACTCCGGGTTAGAAAGCACATTCTGGGTGTTGAGTACTTTCAGCATTACAGTTATTCCTTTCAAGCATTGTAATTTTGTAATACTCCGCCATATGGTCGCCTCAACTCCATACCGATTGGGTAGCACATACTTGGTGTCGAAGTTCTCAGCTTCTTGTAGTGTAAAGACCTTCCGACATATGCTCGCCATTATCGACGCCATTCTTGGTTAGAGTTCCTGCATAAGCAATTTGTTTTAGATCCTCTGACCAATGCTCACACCTTGCCCACATTGGGATCCTGGTGTACATTCTAGTTAGAGTTGCTTCAGCATGTTTTGGTTTAGCTGCTAAACTTAACGCGCATTGGTTTGTAAACTTGCAATTGAAAACGAAAAATTTGGCTCCTGGAATATTTCAAAGGGTATCGAGTGTAATGTCCCCTTCTCAAACCTCGGGATCTTTCCAAAGGATCAAGTATCTTTTCTTTGGGAACCCAAGGCCTGGAAGATAAATTAGGTTTCCTTATTTTGAGAGGTCATTACCGAGATGGTGGATTCAATGGCGGATTCTTTTTGGGTTTTCAGAGAGCTTCGCAGTGGTATGTTCATCTCGGCATTCAGAGCATTTTCTGGAATTTACTATTTTTAGTAAATTCTATTTTTGGCAGTTTTTCAGTTGGGTTCAGCTTGGTTGACTTCCTATGTCAGTTTGTTTGGTTGGCTTGTTCATTGATGGCTTCGGGGCGCAGTTGGAGAATTAAGTTGGGCTATCTTTATTAAAGTTACGTTTAATGTTATAATTTAACGTTGACTCCCCCCTTAGCCTAGCTTAATCAATTAAAGTCTTTTTAAAAGGTGGTCTTTTGAGGGTGGCGACTTCATTAAGATTAATTTATTATTTATCAAAGTCAAAACAGGTATAAGGTGGGCGCATTTACCAAAGTGTGGATTTTTATTTAAAATATCATTATTGAGCTTAAAGGGAAAAAAAGGACGCCATCTTGAAGAAAGAGTTAGGGTTTTGACAGTGATGAGGATTTAGGGTTTCAAGAAGTCAACCGAAAGTTATAAAAGGAAGGCTTTGTGCATCATTTCTTTATCTTTGTCTATGCTAATGTTATGCTGCCGAAATGGTTGCGGGATTGCTTCGAGGAATGAATGCCTCCTAGTCTGGGCTCGACTTCGTGCTTGAGAGACAGCACCTAGTAGAGAGGTTCGATTATTTGTGTGATTTTCTAGTAAGGTTTGCATTGTTGTAGAGTTATTGCTTTGAAGTTCAGATTTCTGCATTTCATAACCTTTCTGGAGTTGCTGATTTAATACAGCAGATTTATGTTTTTGGTCATAACTTGAAAAATACAAAAAGAGTTGTTCTGGGTATTGTCTCATTGTGTTTCCCTGTTAGAGGCGCCCCTTCATGAATATTTGCAGATTTTAATACGAAGCGTATGATTTTATAATGCAAATCCGTCATTCCTTGAAGGCTGTACTTTCTAGAGTGCATTGGGATTCGTGTCAGTAATTAATAACCATTTTTAGATGCCATTTCTTATTACTAAGTTAGGCGCCATCATTTTGAGGGTCTATTTCATCAGATTTGAGATCATTTGGGTGAGAAACGAGAGAGTTATGAGCATATGAGTAAATTCATAGGTTGCTGGTTTTGTGATAAAAAAGTGCAGATTTGTATGACAGTTTAAGAAAATCTGCATCTTCCTTATCTGGTTGGTGTTGAGATTTCATTGTATATAATTTGCTTTATCTGAGGCAATAACATCTTTGTAAGCTGGCAGTAGTACTGACCAGTTGTTCTTCTTATTGCTCATCGTTATTGTAATACTCATTCCTCTTCAGTAATTGTTGTAATAGATAGGATCTCCGCCCTATGGTAGCTACTTCCCATTCTGGGTGAGCAAGCACATTCTGGGTGTTGAGAATTTCCAGTTTCAGCATTTCATTTCAAGCATTGAATTCTGTAATCACTCCGTCATATAGTCGCCCCTCACTCCGCATTGGATTGGGTAGCACATACTTGACGTTGAGTTCCCTTTCAGCATTTAGAGTAGAAGATCCTCTGACCATATGCTCGCCATCATCGGCGCCATTCTTGGTTAGAGTTGTTTTTGCATAAGCAGTTTGATTCAGATCCTCTGACCAATGCTCACACCTTGCCCACATCGGGATCCTGGTGTACATACTGGTTAGAGTTGCTTCAGTATGTTTTGGTTTATCGTCTAACCTTAACGGGTGTAATGTTGTAATCTGATAATTTGTGAAAATCGAAAAAATTTGGCTCGGAATATTTCAGTGGTATCAGAGCCAAGATCCTGCCATCCTGTGCCCAACAAGGTTTAGTTGTTAGTCGTATGATAGAGAAATCAGTTTCTACACCAGAGGTCAAAACGGAGTTCAACTCAGTTTAGAAGTGGCAGATAAACATGGCTAACAGAGAAGAGATAAAGTTGGAACAAACACTTTTTGAGACCGGGAATAGACTTGACAAAGAATGTAAGTCAAGGGAAGATGAAAGGAATAATCTTCAAATATTGGAACAATGTTTGAGACAGGTGAAGCAGTCATCTTCTGAAATGATGCAGTTGGCATTATCACCGGCATTTCACCTTTTAGTTCAGCCCTATTGGCTGGGACACCCAAATGAAGAAATCAAGCTGCTGATTACTTCTTGCTTCATGGAGTTAATGAGAATAATGGTTCCCATGACACCCTATGATGATGAAACCATGAAAATCATTCTGAATATGATTGTAGAAAGTTTCCAAGATCTTGATGAAACTGGAAGCAATCTATTTGCTAGAAAGGTTGCTATCTTAAAAACATTTTCAGATCTCTGGGTAAGTAACTTGCTGTTTGCCTTGGAAATGCATGATCAGATTTATCACTTGTTCCATTACCTCTTCATATCCACTTGGAGTGAGCAAGAAGAGGATGTTATTGCAGCTGTGAAGAAAATCCTTATTCTCACCATTAATGAGTTAGATGAAATTCCACCAAATGTCCAATCTCTCCTCTTGGACACATATGAGTGTAAAAAAAAGGATTCTCCTATTACTGCTATGCTGATCAAGGAATTATTTAATCAATGTGAAGAGAAATTGAAGCCACTTTTGGAGAAGTCTGAACAAGATGCAAGAATATTTAGTGATCCTGATGATATAGATAATTCCAAAGAGTCTATAGAAGGTCATATTGAAGATTTGGTAAAGAATGATTCTCTTCATGTTGCTGGCTCAACTTTTGAAGAAGTTCCACATGAAGAAATCAGTGACATACTTCCTCATGGTGAAGATAATGACGGTGAAGTTTTCAAAACAGCAAGCAATGAAGATTTTTCACTTCATTATGATGGTGACTTTGGGCTTGAGCAGAAAACTCGGTCTTTGGAGAGAAATGTTTTTGACGATATCAGTTTGAGGGATTTGGGACTTGACTTATTCAAAGAGTCATCACTACAAAGGGAGCATGATAATTTTTTTCCTGTTGATCATCTTAATCAACCCACTAGCATTTGGGATCCAGGTGTGTTGGCACCAACGTATGAAAGAGAACCTTTGTGGGACGAATTTCCCTTTGATCCTGATGAAGACCAAAGTTTCGTTTGCATCGCAAGCTATAAGGAGGGCACAAAAGGAAAAATTGTCTTTGATGAAAAAGCTTGCTCTGAAGAGTTCCATGGTGACCCTTTCGAGTTGGTTGCAGCCACCAAGGAGGATGTTGTTTCTTCTAAAACTTTCAGAACAACATTCGATGATTCTTCGTTCAAGTTAGGGGTTGCCATAGCCTTTGAACAAGAAGACCAAGTAGCTCTTGATGATGTAGAGTTTGAAGGTGTTACTAAACACAAATATGATTTTCCAATGCTTGAAGCTGATTGCAAACTTGGGGTCAAAGAATCTGTGAAGTATGATGTTTTCTTTGACAATGAGCACTCTCCACTAGTCAATGGCGAAGTTCATGAATGTTGGAGCAGCAATGAAGGCAGCAAAGACAAGGGACAAGGTGCTGATTTTCAGTTGCAGCCTATCAGCAGTTCATCATCTTTGAATTCTCATGATTGGGACAAACAATTCAAGGTGTCCATTGACAAGGAAGTGCAAGCTTTATCTTTGTTTGATCACACACATAGCTTGGTTGAGGAATTGTACTGGAAGGCTCAGCTTGAAGAGAGACAAAGAGGAGTGAAAGATGAAGTTGCTCTTCCCAATCTGCAACTTATCAGAAACTCTTTGGTAACCTTGAAGTCCGAGTACATGCACTTGGTTGAAGATCGTGATTATGCCATTGAAGTTGCAAAGAAGACCATTTGTGCTTCTCAAGATAGAGTGAGAAAGATTGATGAACTTTCTCTGGAGCTTGGATCAACAAGAGCTACGCTAGAAGAAACTCAAATGGCATTAATGGAAATAGAAAATCAGTTTGCTGATTTCAAAATTTTCACAAAGCAAGAGAATGCACAGAAAGCCGAAGAAATCAAGCAAGTTTTTTGTGAGCTTGATAGTCTTCGAGAAGAGTTTGACCTTGAAGGTTTCACGAGAAGGACTGAAGTTACAAGTGCAGATTTAGATCAGCAAGATGGATGGAATAACTTTTCAAATTTTGACAATTCTCTCTTTGAAGAAGGTGATGAAGGAGATTATGGCAATCCTCTCTATGTGATGGAAGATGAAACAAAGAATGAGACTGAGTATGGTTTCCAGTGCTTGGATGCTTTGATCTCACTCCATGTGGATGTGCCACGTTTGCTGATTAGTCATGAATGCGTAAGTGGGTTTGAGGATGAAGGTTCTACATGGGAGGTGATGAAGCAAGGAAATTGCAACATCTATGACATCAAGGTGTTGATGAGACAAGTCTTGGTAGCTGTTGGTAACTTCATTACAGCAGCAACGAGTGAAGATTTCAGACCTACTACTCAGGAGGAATGGGAAAAAGATGAACTAGACTTTGGTGGGTGCACTCTTGACAATCCATCCCTTGGGTGGAATGATGTTTGGAATCATATTGATCAGTTTTGGGAGCTGAATTTGAAGCCACTCTATGTTTCATACTTCCTTAAGGTGGAAGCTTTCATGGTTAAGCTTCAAGGATTTACTAGATGGGGCATCAGTTTCGTGAGAAGGCATGTGGTTCTCACTAGCACTTGGGAATGTGTAGAGATTTCTTTGCAGTGTGTTGAAAATCACTTCCCGTTGGGTATCCATGCTTGGGATTCTCAACTTGGGTTGTCAGAGTTTATTACTTATGAAAAAGATTCTTGGAGGGATAAGGAACAAATTTCCAGACTTGTTGATGTTGTTCCCTTCATTTCCAGCTACTTGATGGTTCCGTTTGTTCATCAACAAATGGATTGGAGAGAAATTTTGAATATGGGTTGGAAAGATCAACGATCGGTAGTTCTTGGAAGTGACTTTCAGCTCAGACAAGGGCAGAATTTGAGACACGAGTTTGCTGGTTGGGGGCAGACCAGCCACCTTACTTATGGAGTTACTTTCATTCAGGAGAGTTGGTACATCACTCCTGATCAAAGAAGTGGTAGTTTCCTGATGGAGATGGCTTTAGTGGGTTTTTCAGCCACTTTGGAGGTTTGTGATGCAAACTCTGATGGTTTATTTTCATTATTGGTTCATGACCATGAGTTACCCCATGTTTTGAATCTATATTTTGAGGCTCTTGGGGTTGGAATTGTGAAAAAATTCTTCAGACTTCTTAGTTGTGCCGTGATAATTCAGTTGAGGCATAGGGAATTCATGTGGGGTCCTGAGTTTGAATTTGTTGAGCTCATGCAAAGGATTGCCTTCCTCTTTGCAAGAAGATTTGTAGAGGTCACACTTGCAGTCATGGTCCCGTTTGTTACCATGTGGAGGTATGCGGAGGAGTTCGATTTTGATTTGAGTAGACTATCTCTCCTATTGCTTAGAATGGTGATTGACAGTAGTACGGTTGATACTGTTAATTCGGGGGATCGTGGACATGAGATGTTGCATGATTTTGATTTCCCTCCTTTAAGATCTTTTAGTTTGAGTATCATAGATGATAACACTTTGGAGTTACAAGGGGAGTCAGTGCAGCATTGGCATGCTATTTTCATTAATGTGATCAGAGTGGTGCAGCATCGACATGGTGGGTTTTTCCTGAGACGCATTTGGGAACCAGGGATCATACTTGTTGCGTATGGATTAGTTTTCAAATTTCTGGAGTTGTGGTGGTATTGCTTGAGGACAAGCAATTTTGGGAAGGGCGGATTGTAATGTCCCCTTCTCAAACCTGATCTTTCCAGTGACCGTTGGCCTTTTCTTTGGGAACCCGAAGGCTAGTCGGAAGATAAATTAGGGTTTCCTATTTTTGAGGAGGTCATTGCTCAGAGATGATGGATTCAATGGCGGATTCTTTCTGGGTTTTCAGAGAGCTTCGCAATGGTATGTTCATCTCGGCATTCAGAGCATTTTCTGGAATTTACTATTTTTAGTAAATTCTATTTTTGGCAGCTTTTCAGTTGGGTTCAGCTTGGTTGACTTCCTATGTCAGTTTGATTGGTTGGCTTGTTCATTGATGGCTTCGGGGCGCAGTTGGAGAAATAAGTTGGGCTATTTTTATTAAAGTCACGTTTAATGTTATAATTTAACGTTGACTCCCCCCTTAGCCTAGCTTAATCACTTAAAGTCTTTTTAAAAGGTGGTCTTTTGAGGGTGGCGACTTCATTAAGATTAATTTATTATTTATCAAAGTCAAAACAGGTATAAGGTGGGCGCATTTATCAAAGTGTGGATTTTTATTTAAAATATCATTATTGAGCTTAAAGGGAAAAAAAGGACGCCATCTTGAAGAAAGAGTTAGGGTTTTGACAGTGATGAGGATTTAGGGTTTCAAGAAGTCAACCGAAAGTTATAAAAGGAAGGATTTGTGCATCATTTCTTTATCTTTGTCTATGCTAATGTTATGCTGCCGAAATGGTTGCGGGATTGCTTCGAGGAATGAATGCCTCCTAGTCTGGGCTCGACTTCGTGCTTGAGAGACAGCACCTAGTGGAGAGGTTCGATTTTTGAGTGGTGTTATAGTAAGTTTTGCATTGTTGTAGAGTTATTGCTTTGAAGTTCAGTTTTTTGCATTTCATAACTTTTCTGGAGTTGCTGATTTGATACAGCAGAT
>VDFB02204750.1:0-20281 GCA_007258455.2 Sequoia sempervirens | reverse complement strand
TTCAAAAAATTTGGAAGAAAATGCTACATCCAGAGAGATGAAGAAAATCTTGGAAAGTTCGACAACAAAGCTAATGAAGGAATATTTCTGGGTTATTCTACAAGAAGCAAAGTGTACTAGTGTTACAACAAGAGACTGAACAAGATTGTTGAAAGTGCGAATGTCAAAGTAGATGAAGATGTTCAAAGAAATACTGAAAGGCATATTGAATATGAATTAGATGACTTGGATGACAAAAGAGAAAAAGATAAGAGAGAAGAAGAAGAAGAAGTGACAAAGGAGGCTCTAGAAACTATAAAATAAAACTCCAAGGTATGTATAGAAAAACAATTTAGAAAACTAGATCATTGGAGATAAAAATAAGGGAATCACCACAAGAAGTAAAGTAGCTAAAGAGCAAGTATTATTGTGTCTACTCTCAGAAACTGAGCCAAAGACTATGGAAGAAGCATACAATGATTAGAATTGGGTGAAGAAAATGAAGGAAGAGCTTGATCAAATAGAGAAAAATCAGACTTGGGAACTTGTGCCCAAACTAACAGACAAAATGTAATTGGAACAAAGTGGGTATTCCAAGAAAAATCTGGAAAAAAATGGAAAGGTAGTGAGAAACAAGGAAAGATTATTTGGAAAAGGCTACACTCATATCAAAGTCATTGATTTTGAAGAAACATATGCCCCTATTGCCCAGAGGGAAGCAATCTAAATATTCTTAGCTTTTACAGCTTTTAAGGATTTCAATGTCTATCAAATGGATGTAAAATCTACATTCTTGAATGGAGAACTTAAGGAAGAAGTCTACTTTGAGTAACCAAAGGGATTTAAGTTTGGAAGTTACCCAGATGTTGTTTGTAGGTTGAAGAAAGCTTTATATGGATTGAAGCAGGCACCTAGAGCCTAGTATGGTAGATTTGATAAGTTTCTAATTAGACAAGGATTTTAGAAGGGATTTTATCGACAATAATTTATAAGTATACAAAACCTACCTGCATCAAATGTTGATTGTTGTGGTTTATGTTGATGACATAATCTTTGGAGTAAACTTAGACCAGCAAAGGAATTTTCATTTCTGAGTCCAAGTATACCAAAGAATTATTGAACAAATTTGGATTGGAGAATTCTAAACCAATTTGTACACCTATTGTTACCGAATGCAAAATGACAAAAGAAGATGATTCACCTAAAGTTGATGCAAGTATGTACAGATCAATGATTGGATGATTGTTATATTTGACTACAACTAGACTAGACATTATGTATGTTTGTTTAGCAGCTAGATTTCAGTGAGAACCAAAGGAATCACATGTTGTAGTAAAAAGGATCTTTAGATATTTGAAGGGTACAGAATACATGGGGTTATGGTATCCAAAGGACTCATATTTCACTTTGACAACTTACACTGAAGTTGATTGGGCCAGATGTGTTGATAATAGGTAAAGTACAAGTGGTGGAGCTTATTTTCTTGGCTCCTGGTTGGTTGCTTGGTTAAGTAATAAACACTTGATTCTATATCTTTATCTATTGTTGAAGTTGAATGCATTGCAACATCCTCATGTTGCACTTAGACACTGTGGACGAAACAAATGCTAAAGGACATTGGCATATCATTTGATGAACTGATCTCAATTATGTGTGATAATACCAATGCAATAAACACTTCCAAGAATCAGGTACAACACTCCAGAATGCAACACATATCCATTAGATATCATTTCTTGAGGGAGAAGGTATTGGACAATGAGGTCATACTTTAATATGTACCTATAAAAGAGTAGATTATAGATATTTTTACAAAATTGTTGAGCAAAGATACCTTTGAGTATCTTCGACAGAAGTTACGGGTTCTTCCCCTTCCTAATCTATAATAATGTGCACCAAGGTGTGCATTGGTCTAAAATTTTACATGTTCACCCTTATTCGGATCAGTGTTGAGAGGCTTCCTCATAGGGGGAGCGGAGTAAGTTTTTTAGGGGGAATTTTTTCCCTTTGTCCTTAATGTCAAAGGGCAAGAAGAAAAGAAGACAAGAAGATGTTGATATTTCAGTTGTTAGGTTTGTTGTTGATGGATGTTTCCATCAATGACAAAGGGGGAGATTGTTGGAATGTGATGCCATTTATTGTCATTAATGGTTGTCACTGATGTCAACATATCTTATTTGATTAATTTTGATGCTTTAGTGATCTAGATTGATGAGCTCTAGATGTTGCGCTATGATGGTCTATCTTTGGTCATGCTTATCTTGATCCCATTCTCTTGCAACATAATGAGACACATTCTTTTGGGTATGGATTGATCTGGAAATTGGTTAGTGTACCCTAAAATATTATTTGCATTGTAACATGTTTATTCTATTTTTGAATATCATTGTAATGTGTGGACTTGAGCAAGGAGGTTCTATGTGGTCCACGTTTCATTCCTCTTCACCATGGGAATGATTTTGTGGCTACCTAATTCAAATTGTATTTGTACAACTTAGAAGACTATGAAGACATTATGTTTGGCCGACCTTAGAGATTGTGACGATATTGAATGGTATAAGTAAGATTTGGTTTTGTTCGATGGAAGCAAGTGTGATGAATGTGAATCTAAAAATCTAAAATTTGTGAAGTGTGAAAAAGTATATGACCAGAGGTAGAAAATAGTGAGATTCTATCTAGAGTCATTGTTGCTGATAGTTATTTCAGCAGTGGATTTCCTTTCATCATTCTTCTGGCAGTGAGTTGTTTTCTATTGGCAGTAAGCCTTTTTCTATTGGTAGTGATCCTTTCTCTTTTGGTAGTAAGCCTTTATATCTTTGGTTGTAATAGTCGGGTAGTGATCCCAACTAGTAGTAAGCCTTACCTATAGTGAGCAACTTGGTAGTGATCCTTTGTAAAAATCACCTTAATTGGTGTCACCTTAATTGGTGTCACCTTAATTGGTGCTTTATAATTGAGAATTATTATTCTCTATGGTTTTTCCCTTCTTAGGTTTCCACATAAATTATGGTGTTCATTGTGCATTGTGTTGTTTTTTTCTTTCATGTTCATTAATATCTGATTGGTTTAAGTTTGTTCTAGATTAATTAAATTCAAGAAAAATGTTTTATAATAATTCATTCACCCCCCTCTCAATTATCCAGATTGTTCAACAATCATAACCATTCTCAAAATAGCCATAAATTCTTATATTTCTTCATCAGATAGAGATCAACTGATCTCCCTCAAAACACTCATTCAGTGAATTGGCAGTTACAATTCTCCCAAGATTCAATTTTCAAGAAGTGGTTGATTGCTAAAATGTACAAACTATAAATATATTTTTGAAAGAAATTTGAAGGGTTCAAATTTTGATCTCCCTTTCACTTTTATGCATGTGTGAGAATCGATTGGAGTGAAGGATCAATTTTGCAGTTTTAATTATTTTTTGAAGATGTTTGTTCGCTTTAAGCAATAGATTTGAATGCAATGCTTAACATTTGTGAGTTATTTTTTAAGCTATGATAAGTGTTATCATATTTCTTCTCTTTGTGGATGCAATATTTATTGGTTTTTCATTCATATTTCTTTGGTTGATGTTAAAATTGCATTGTGTCGAGTCAATTACCTACTGCTAGTAATCCAATATTTGAGTTTTGATATTTGTAGCATCTATATCTTTTTAGTATCATTTAAGTTTTAAATTAAAATTTTATCACATTTTCTCCATGGTTATGGGCAAGTGTTAGTCTTCCTTTCCCACTTTCTAGTTAAAAGTGCACCCATTATCTTTAAAATTCAAAAATCTAAAAGTTATCTTACGAGGGAGATATACCTCCATCAAAATTTAGAGGAAGATCACCATTGAAATGGTAATCTCTCTAACTTTTTTTTATCTATTAGTCTTCCTCCTAG
Source organism: Sequoia sempervirens (assembly GCA_007258455.2). Classification (NCBI taxonomy): domain Eukaryota; kingdom Viridiplantae; phylum Streptophyta; class Pinopsida; order Cupressales; family Cupressaceae; genus Sequoia; species Sequoia sempervirens. The sequence goes on along the minus strand of VDFB02204750.1, from coordinate 16,408 downwards.
GAATTATAGAGTCAAAATATATTAATCTTTGAAAAGACAAATCTATCAACCAATAAATTCCAAAGCTATTTTTTGGAATTACGTTGTAGATGTCTAAATTTGGACAATTAATTTATCCAAATTCATCCCCTTTGTCTTATTTTCGCTCATAATACTACTATTATTTAATTAATATCTTTAATTCCCTAAATCCCTAAGGTATTTAATCAATAATACCTTATTCTTTAATCCTTCCTTCCATCAATTGAATTAAATAAATATTCCATTTATTTAACTCCCCCTCATGTCACATCCTCCTTCATTTTTATCTAATCTCAATCCTTTCATCTCATCATTAGGATGTGCACATGCCTAATCTTTGATTAGGAGGTGTCACATCCTCCAACTTTTGCAAGTTGGCCTCTAATCTCTCTTAGCCACCTAACCATCCTCTAATCCTTCACTAACTAGCCTAATCAACCTCCAAGGAATTTTAATTCCTTTTATCCTTCCAAGGAATATTAAATTCCTTTTCTCTTCCCCATGTCCTTTATGACATGTGTCCTTAGTCAACCTTACTAAATGCTTTTCTTTTTTGACAAGCATCTCCCTTCCCCATGTGAATTTTTAATTCACTTTTTAATCCTCCCAATGCATTTAAGGAATTTTAAATTCCTTCTCTCATCCCAATGAGAATATTTGAGGAATTTTTAATTCCCCACATGTCCTCTCACCCACATGGGGACAAGTACCTCCTTTATGAGGAGATCTTGTCCAATCCCAAGGTACTTTGTACCCCCTCCATGTCATGTATTTCTCCTTCCACCTCATGTCCACTTCACCTTTTAGGGCTATTTCACATGCCACATGTCAAGATGTGAGGGCTTGTGAGTTCTCAACTCACCTTAGCCCTACATCTTGATATTTGGTGGATCAATCTCAACCGTCCATTTCCCCTAAGATTTCCCAAAAATCCTATAAATACCCCCTCTTTTCTCTCATTTTGAGGGAGATCATTTTGCTAGCCAAACTCTTGCAATTTTGTTTCTCAACTCTTACTTAGCCATTTTCTTGTGTTCATCCACTTGCACTCATCCTCACAACTCCATTTTGCTTGCATCCACTTGCCATCCAAGGAGCATACACATCAAAAATCGAAGGGCCAACCAAAGGATCGATTCAAAACAAGGTATAACATTCCATTTGTTGCTTTTGTCTTGTTTTGTTTCCAACTTAGGCTAATCTTGAGGTGTAGGTCATTTTGGTGTTTATTTGCACTCTTTAACTTGTTGCTTGTTTTCTAACGCTCACATTCGACCTATCACAACAAGTAAGCCAAGACACTTCCATAAGGAGTGCAAAGAAGAAAATAAGAAGAAGATATTTTATTTTAACTTTGATTCTAAGAATGAAGAAGGTTATGTGTTCATTATAGCTTTGGCCACTTGTGTATGCAATGATACATGGTTAATTAACTCACACGTATCATTTTGTATGACCTATAGTAGAGATTAGTTTTTAACATGAACATGTGAGCACATAGATGAAGGCCATTAGTTGAGCATGAGTGAAGGAAAGAACAAAATCAAAAACAACTCGTAAAACATAAAGAAAAGAGTGCCTAACTCAATGGAAGAACACACACAAAAAATCACATGAACATCTAAAGAAAATGAGCAAAGTGGTAATTGAAATACATCAATCAACCATACAACCCTACCTAGTATGCACACAAATTTTTTCCACTAATATGAGTGATTTTGACAAGAGAATCAGATGGTGGGAATTGAGGATTGTAGATTTTTCCTAAATCTTAAGATATATTATAAAGATTAACCTTGATTTCTAATAGGAATGAATCCATGAGAAGAAGTGAATAAGATGTCGGGATCAGAGTTGACATGAAAGTCATGCCTAGAATGAAAACCCCAAAATTTATAAGAAATAATGAAAAATAAAGGAAGAAAACATGTAAGACACTAAGGGAGGAAAATAAAAGAAAGAGAAGCCAAAATAAGTAAATAGATGGGGGGCCATTTGACAAGCCAAGAATGGGGTGTAAGTTCAAGGAACAAAAATAGTCCTTAGAGAAGATCCATGAAGGTGATATTGGTTTATTGGAGTTTAGATTAGGATGAATTAGATTTTAGAGGTTTAGAAGATGAAGGAATGGAATAAGAGACGAAGGATATAATGAACTTATGTTAGAGAGGGATTTAGGATATGGATCGGTAAAGAAGGTTTTGGATTAAAGATCATGTTCCCTTGTCAAAGGTAGAGTAAGGTTGACCAATGTATGTGTTTAAAAGTGGCATAATATCTTGTTGTATTTGTTTCTTATTTTTTATGGTTTGATGGGTAGGTGATTGGATGTTGTAAAAAGATTTCTTAAGGAAATGACATATGTGGATTGAGGAGGGAATCTATATTGGTCTAGAAGACTCATTATCATCGTAGGGATTATATTATTCTTGATCGAATAAGATATCATCATCATCATCATCAAAGAATGATTTTTAGAGTGATGAGGGAACTCATCAAAATAGAATATATTTATGATGTTTGGGATTGGACTTTATATGTAGATGGTTGTATGAGATTAGATTGGAGAAAATAAAGATTGGTTTGAGTTTGATTTTGGGTGGAGAATCAAGGATCAAGACCTTATTATGAGTTTGTTTAATTGGTTTTCTACTCTTAGGATAAGAAAATTTCCTAATAAAGTTTTATTTTGATTTTATTTTATATTTCTAAGTTAAATTTGGCTAAGGTCTTAAGAAAGCTTGATTAAGATTATATAGTTGATCTTATGGTCTTAATATTTGATTTAATTTTAATTAGATAGGTGTATGTAATGGTTTGATTTAATATTTTATGAGGGGATTGATGTTTGAGTAATATTACGAAGGATTTTATATTTTTCTTTATTTGGATTTGATTACCTTGGGTATTGGGTTATTTTTGCAAGGATTTGTAGTTATGATTAAATGATGGTTTTTAGGATGATTGATTGAGGAGGATGAAAGTTAATAAATTTCTCAAATGAAGGATTTCAAACTTTGGGTTTTCTTTGATTTGCAAGAGGATATTTGATTTAGTGATGACTACTAATGATTATCTTTCATTTTCATACACATATTATTGGTTTCTTTAATTTTATGGACTTGGTACATTTAATATATTATTAAATACCTATAAATACTTTAATAATGGATATATAACATGTTTTGTTACCTATTATTTTAATGGTTGAATATTCTTGAACATTTTCATGATTCCTATGTCTATGCACATATATCTATGTCTTGTGATTAAAGTGGCTATATATCCAATGATTGAGAAGTCTATATCTCTCTAGAGATAGCCATAAGGGAGAGGTGACTAGATCAAGAGTGGATTATAGATCTTTGGGGTGGGTCATAGAGCTCTAGAGTGGGTCTCAAAGCTTTAAAGTATCATTTTGACTCATAAGATATTCACTCCTCTTATAGGTCAGAGATATCTCAACTAATTTTGTGCCCAAATTTATTCTTGGTATATATCATAGAGAAAGATAACCCTACATGACTTGAACTATCAAGCTAGTCTTCAAAAAAATTATAACTAACTTCAATTCTTTTTTTGCATAGTGTTCAATTTGATGTTGAGACATATGAATAAATAAAGTTATTATTCAAGGGAACTTCCCCTAAAATAGGTCATTCCCATATGAGATCATGCCTCTAATAAGGGACATATCCTAGTGAGATAGCTAGCATATCTTGTTGAATAAAAATACTAATAGTCTTAAGAATAAAATGAAGGAAAAAGGTTAGTCTAATTTAGTTTCTAGTTCAATCTAGTTTAGTTTCTAGATAAATTTAGTGTAGTTAAGAAATAAGCCTCAAAAATATAATAAGAATCAATTATAAAAAAAGAAAAGTTCTATGTTTTAATGGAAAATTTTCATTCTTCTTTTTTAGTATGACCACATGTGGGATGATTGAATGAAAACAAGAAATAAATTCTTATAATTTCATCTTAACTTTCCTTCCAAAAGGGGGAGTTTGGATCACTTCACTAGAAGGAGGTGATTTGTTTTACTCTTTTTGCTTGTTTATTTTCTTTATTATATGTTGTTTTACTATGCTATAATTAGAATAGTCTTTTTCACCATTCATCATTATTATCCTATAGGTATTATTAATAACATCATAAAAATACTAAAAACAAGTAGAAACATTTACCTTTCAAGAATTCACTTTCCACACTTGTATTTTGTTCAACATTTATTTTAGCACTTGTGTATTTTCTTGTTTCTAGTGTATTTGATCATTTGCATTTATTTTTTATTTAGTATTTATTTTCATACATGTGTTGAATGGACAATAGCATATATTTTTTGTTTTCATAAAGAATATTTATGTTTTCAAGAAAATAAATGTGTAATATTTTAGCTAGAATAATTTACATTATTATTATCAAAATTTAGGAATAGGATCACCATCTTGAGACCAAAAGAACTTATGAAATACAGCTTTAGAAACCACCCTAGATTGATCAAATTCAATTCTTGGAAACAATAAAATTTAAAAAATCTATATTTTTGGTGTCATTGTCAGGGAAGTAACTATAAAGTTAAGGTGTTGGTAGATTTTCAGCCAAAGTACTGGGATACTTATAGTTTAAGAGTAGGCCTAGAGAATATTTAGACCACTTTATAAAGAAACCCCCAATCAGTATAATAGATGAACTACACTCCAAATTCATCTAAGGGGAGTCACCAAATAATTTAAAAATTTAGGAATCTTACACAACCCCAATACCTTACATTACCATGGTATAAAATATTATGAGTGAGGATGGACCAGACAATAAGACTTTCTCATATCCAATTTCTTTGACTCCTAAAAGAAATAAGCCTCCTATGAAAAATCTCTCCCTCGGTATTACCAACATTCAGAGTAAGGGTTTTAGAAGATATAGATCAATTTCTATTTCAATTCAAAATCCTATGTCAAACCTATGATTATGAGATTAATAATAAAAAAATAAAAAAATTCCCTCCACCTTGAAGTAATCATTCTTATTCTAGCTTATAAAATTAACTATTCATTCCATGTATATATGAGAGGAAATAGATACTATTGTAGACCGTAAAATTCATAATTTACATTTGACCAATTCATCTTGATTATCTCCATTTATAAATCATATATTAATTAAATAATGTTCTCTTTATTGAATTAATATTCCCTTAGCAATCCTATTATCCCATTCTTCACCTAAAAATAATTATCCCATTTCCTCTAAGGTGTTATCCTTGGTAAATAATTATTTCCCTAGTACAATTTTCCCCCTTCCCAAAAAACTTAAATAAATATTTTTATTTATTTAATAGTACTTTTTAGGAATTCTCAATGATCCACCTCTAATCCCTCATTATCCCCTAATTTCCTCCTAATCAATTGTACATGGGTTAATGAATGATTAAAATTGGATTTGACCATCCCAAATCCCCATAAAATCCACTTTTCCTACCAAATACCCACAAGTGGCAATCCAAAGCGTGGCTAAATCTTGTATTTACAAAGTTTTAATTTACCCATGTACCTTAGAAGCATGAGAAGCATTCCCTTTTTCATAAAAGGGAATTTTAAATTCATCTTTTGTACCCTAAAGAATGGGTAGTGATAAAAGAAACCTTTGTGGAGATTCTTCCATGGTACTTGGAGGTACTCAATCATATCCCATCCATCCACTAAATTACATGCAAAATACCATCCATTAATCCTCCTTCAATCTCAGAGCCACCATCCTTATACAATATCATCTTGCCACTTGTCATCTTCTCCTTGCTTGAGAGATCTCAAGCATTATTAGCATTTGATCTCTCAAGTATATCATATCATTCCATCTCTCCAACTAAATATCTATAAATTCACCCTCAACACAAGCCATTTTAACAAAATCCTTGAATATAATTCTTTGTTGCTGAATTATGAGCACACACACAATCAACATCATTGAGAAAAACCACTAAAGTGTAACTAAGAAGTCTTAGCATAGTTTATTTCATGATATATTATGCTTTTTTTGGATTCTCTAATGCTTTATTTGATTGTTTACATGATGCTATGATTTTTCAATTTAACATGTTTGGATTATTTACTTGAATCATGATTTCATTGCACACAACTATCTTTCTTGACATTAATATTATGTGGATCACATCTTGTTTTTCTATAGAAGGCATGGAAATAGAATGGATGATGAACTTAGTAAAACCATTTTCCTGAGAGGGATAGATGAATATGATAGAGAAGCATTAAACCTTATGGGGTGAGGAGATATCGAATGATTTATTAAAAATTACTCTTTTACTTGAGCCAACAACATGACACTAAAAAGGTGGAATTGACAATAACGATGTCACTAAAGTAATAAAATAACTATCCAACATAAAAAATTAAAAATAAAAATATATCTTACTCCCATTTAATAGGTCACTTTGGATGTGACACAAGGTAGTAAGAAAACTACTAAACCATTAGCTATCTATTGCTCACAATGTAGAGTGAAACATCCACTCAGAGAAAGCCCCTTGAATCAAACTAAGTTATGTGGAATTTTTTAAAATACTCATCCTAAAAATGAATTTAGTGTCTCCCAATTTTAAAAATTAAATAAAAATATACCAAAGGTTGAGGAAAAAGTAATCTTCATTGTGAAAAATAACTAATTTTTTGTTTTAACCAATAGATCCTAGATAGTTCAAACCTTTAATCCCCTTGAATTTGGGACAAGGATTATAGTCTGGAGCTTTGCGAGGTCCAAATCAATAAATTCCACCTCAATGGGGTCACATGGCCCCAGGTTGAGTGGGTAAATTATCATGAACTAATCCTCAATGATAGAACCCAAACCAATACCAATAACCATGAGTACCCCAATAAAATTAGGGACAAAGAAATTATGAAAATCAAACAAAATCTCTAATCTAGACCTTCTCAATAGTCACCTTAGATTCCTAGTCAACAAATAAATTATTTATAATTACCTACCCAACCTATACCCAATCCTAAGAAAAATCATCCACAATAAACAATTTATAATTATAATTATAATATTACACCATTGATTTTATTAGAGGTTAATGATATTTAGTTACACTTCAAAAAAAATCCAACAAAACCTCCTTCCATAGATTTACCAAGGAAAGGAAAAAAATTAATTGATATAATAAAGTAGTTCAATCTCTAGATCTAATTTACATAATCAAAACTATAACACTATAAAAATATAGTTCAATAAAAATCCCATTTCTTGAGCAATTGTGGCAATCTATTGTTTCTTTAGAGGACTACAAAAAGATTTGCAAGAATCTCAATTGATTGGGGATATCTATAAAATAAACATCGAAGTGCCTCTACTATATACCATCAAAGATATTCTCAAAATAAATTAAACACTAAAGATTTTATGCTTAAAAAACCCTACAAGGAAGAAAAAGTTACCAAACACTACTCACATGGGAAAAAATATTTTTGATGTCTTGTTAGGAAAATTGATTTAGAAAGGTATGGAGACCCAAGTAGTCCTATCATTTTATTTCATATAAAATGGATGCTAATTTAAAATGTATTTATTAAACTATGGGCTTAGAGTAATGTCATGATTATAGATGCACTATCTATGCTAATATACATCTTCCATCCATAGTTTTATTACTAACTAATCAATCAATAACTCAACCTGAAGGAGTACTTGAGGATATTATTGTTAGAATAGATAATTTAAATTATCCTATATATTTCCTTATACTACAAGCTTAAAAAAATATTATGATATGCAATTATATTGGGTTGATCTTGGTTAGCTACAACAAACCTTATTTATTTTCAATCAAGAAACAAGACTATTTTTAATGGGACTAAATTGAAAGAACTCTCTATCTACCTACTTTCCAAATCCTCCATACAATTTGACAGAAAAATGTAGATAGATTATGTTATAAATTCATATGAAAAAGATGCATTCACATTGACCATGGTCATATTAGAAAATAATTTATAAGAATACCATGTGTAGGAAGGCAAAGATGAATTCCATTTTTTGAATGAAATACAATATAAAGTCTATAGATGTCTCCAAAGATTCCCAAGTGATTCTGTAAAACAATTTAATTATCCTTTTTCCAAGTAAATTTCACCACCACTAGGTTACCATCATGTAAGCACCCCACATCATCTTCTTCCTCATTTTTATCCCTTAAAAATATTGATTGATCCTTATAAGGAAATTCATTTGATTTATTTGAGGAAAATAAAAAGTTATAATTAGCTAAAAAGGAAAATTTCCATTAACAATTGGTTGATAGATGAAAATGAAGCACAATTAGTAAAGATATTGTAAAACAACACACAATATTTCACTTGGGAGTACAGAGATATGAAATAAATTCATCCATTTGCACAAAACATATTTATACAAAAAATGTATGACCTATGATGCAACCTCAAAGAAAAATCAACCCTTCCCTAAGTGATGTAGAGTAGGGAGGCTCTCAACTATCCAACACAAATACAACAGGTCTCAACAACTCATCAACCTTCAAACCCCTAATTAGGTTAATACTTTTCACAACTTCACAAATCTGCCTTGTAGGTCTGTAGACCCATTCTCATGGACTTATCTCATAAATTCAACCACAAACCCTCTAACCACTTATGTTTTCAGGCACCCATTAACCCCCTTACAAAACATATCACAAAATCTTTATAGGTCACTTTAGACCAATACCTTCAAAACAAGGCTTTTACACTGTCCTACTTGGCCAATTAGGCCTATTTTACAAAGCAACCCCTCTCAAAACTCACTAGCAACCCAAAAATCTTGTGAATAGTCAATAACCAATCTCCACACAAGCAAAATTCATCACTCCCTGACAAAGAAACACTCTCCAACACCCTTAACCTTAAAACCCTATTTTCAAGCCTTTCTAAGGAGGGTTTACTGAAAAAATATGCCCCAAGCTTCCACATGGCCAACCAAGGCCTCAAAAACTCTTAGAAATGTCTTCATAAGCTTAAAATTTCATCAAATTCTGTTGCCCCCAAGGATTTCTACCTTTTCCACCTTTTAGCCTCTCAATTGCACCAAAAACAATAAAAAATGCCAACTAGGGCATCACCTAAAAACCATCCACATGCCTCCCCTACTCCAGAAACATCATGGACTCCTAAAAAAAACCTAATGGGGCCATTCCACCAAGTTATAGATATTTACAGTGGGTGGAATTTGGCTTAAATCAACATTTTACACTCTCAAACCCTTGTTCTTGGGGTTACTCAGGCAACTACAGAAAAATTGCAATTAAATCTATATTACTTAATGAATTAAAGCATCAAAAAGTCCAATATACTCTTGATTCATATTTGCAACCTATTCAAAACACCTTCAATCAAGTTCTCACAGTATGTGTCCGTACAAGGCCTTGCAATAGTGAATTTACAGAAATTTCTAAGACAAAATGCAGAATTTTAAGAGTTTTCTTTATTGTTTATCAATCAAACTTCAACAACCCACTTACATCAAGTTTACAATCATTTATATACCTTTTCCCACAAAAAACTAACTTTCAAATTGGCTAACAAACTTATGAATTCCCAATGACCGTTGGAATTCCATAATTTGCATTTTTGCACCTTTTGCTTGACAACTTTTTACATTATTTTGCAATTTTAGCAATATTTGTTGAAATGGCCCCTAAACAAACAAAAATGACTCAAAATACCTTATAAATGGTCTTAAATGACCTTATTTAATGTTTTCAAGACTTAAAACATGACAAAACACTCTAAACTAAACATTAGACCATATTGAACCAAACTTGCTCAATTGGCGCCCCTGTACCATGCACTCGACCAAAAGAAATTCCCAAGTCCACTTGAGGACTGTATGCCAACAAACCATGCTGCCTCTAATCATGACATGTTCTCCAACCTGCATATCCACCTAGTGACTCTCTCCAATGAGTCCAATACTAGAAACTTGCACTATCATTGGTTTTCAATTGATTCTCCATTAAATGGATGTTGCATCAACTTCCTTTCACTTTGTGATGATGCCAACCCTGCCTTCATACCTGCAGAAATGTCTTTTCCATTCTTATCTTGGACTATCATCCTTCCAACCCTTGTAGCATACTCAAACTTGCTCCATTGTCCCTGCCTCTCACCTTGTTTCATTCCATCTTTCACTCTCATTATTGTCCTCAAATCTTCTACCCTCAAGACCTATGTCTTGTCAGACTTGTCAACCTCTATTTTTTCAGAACATGACTACCCTTTCACCTCTTTTGTTGCCAATGGAAATATGACTGTCCCTACCACAATTCCACCATACTTCTCATGCTTTTCCACAAGAAATTTACCTTTGTTCTTCTCTATTTCATACCTTGACACCAAACCATCATCTTTTCTTCTATCACTATTTCATCTTTCAAAGTCACTGTCCTATCATCTACAATCTCTGCAATGGCTACACACACTTTGTTTCTCTCTTCCTCAAACCTTATATGCTCCTTCTTGTCAAACATGATAATCTTTGTTTCCTTACTCTTTCCTTCATCACTCTCCTGTAATGATGTTATTATAAAATTCTTCCCATCCTTTCTAATGGTGTAAGTGTTCTCCCTACCATCATAAAGTGATTTCCTATCAAATTTCCATGGCCTTCCAAGCAATAGATGGCAACAATCCAGTGGTAAAGTGTCACAAAGTACCTTATCCCTATATTCACCAATCTAAAACTCAAAAAGTGCTTGTTCATTTACCAAATTTGATTGATCACTATTCACCCAAGATACTCTATATGGTGCTTAATGAGGAATTCTTTATAGTTTTAGTTTATCTACCATCTCTTTGGACACCATATTATTAGTAGAACCAAAATCTATAACTACCTTGCATACTTTACCTTTACATTTGCATGTGGTCTTGAATAAGCTCCTTCTTTGTGTCATCTCCTTCTCCTTGGATGCCTTCAAAAGTGTTCTTCTCAACATCAATGATTCTACTACCTCTGGAGCAGCAACATAACTTGGAGAATTGACACTTTCACCTTCATCTTCTGCACAAATCGCACTCTCTTTTCACCTCTTCTTTCACCACCACTTGATGTAGATCATTGTCTTTCAAGACACTTATATGTTGGATTCCCAAACTCTTGACAATTGTAGCACCTACCTACAAATGTATTTGAACTCCTACCTCCACCAAATCTTCCTCAAGTTCCTCTAAAACCACCTCTACAATCTACAACTTGTTTTTTTCCTTTGTATGCTTCTTCTTGGATCTCACTTGTTTGTCTTGAAGTAGAGAAAGATCATCTGCCGCTAGATGTGCTATCTCTACCTCTATTTGTTTTATCTTGCCTTCTTTTCATCTTTTCTTCCACTCTTATTTCCATTTGATGACACTCTTCAACAGGCCTAGGATTTTCCAAAACTAACTCATCCTGAATATTAAATCTCAATCCCCCAAGATACCTAGCAACCTTTTCAACTTCATTCTCATTATTCTCTGATCTTATATTCAACTTATAAAATTCTTTAGTATATGTTTTCACATCCATTTCTTTTTGTCCTAAACCTTCTAATTTCTTAAAAAATTGAATTTCAGTCTTTGGGAAAGAACTTACTTTTCATTTTTGCTGCCATTTTGTCCCATGAAACAATCTTGGACTTACCTTTCTTTCTCCTCTTTGATTGCTCATAGTCCCACCACAAAAGTGCATGACCCTTCAGGTTGGTCTTTGCAATTTTCACCCTCTGTTCTTCAGGAAGGTCTTCACATTCAAAATAGTTGTCTAAGGTTATAATCCAATATAATAACTCTTCATCATTCAAGTTCCCACCATATTTAGGAACTTCCATCTTCACCTTATGTTTATTACTCTTGACTGCCCTCAACAACTTTTCCATCCTTTGGTCTTCAAGATCCAGTTCTTCATCCACATCTTCAAATTCTTCTTCCTCTTCTTCATCAGAATCACTTTCAACATCTTCATCAGATTCTCTTCCTTGTTGCTAGAGTTGAAAGTCTTTCCTCCAATTCTTTGACCTCCTTAGCATACTTATCATTCAATTCATTCATCTCCTTATCCATATTTTTCCCTTTTGGAGGCATTATGACTGTGTTGTCTTTTCCACTTTCCCTTTCTTCAATCTGCAACTTCTCACCCTCTAGAGATCTAATCCCTATGCTCTGATAACAATTGATGCAGAGAAGGGAGGCTCTCAACTATCCAACACAAATACAACACGTCTCAACAACTCATCAACCTTCAAACCCCTAATTAGGGTAATACTTTTCACAACTTCACAAATCTTCCTTGTAGGTCTATAGACCCATTATCTTGGACTTATCTCACAAAATCAACCATAAACCCTCTAGCCTCTTATGTTTTTAGGAACCCATTAACCCCCTTACAAAACATATCACAAAATCTTTATAGGTCACTTTGGACCAATAACTTCAAAACAGGGCTTTTACGCTCTCCTACTTAGCTAATTAGGCCTGTTTTACAAAGCAACCCCTCTCAAAACTCACTACCATCCCAAAAATATTGTGAATAGTCAGTAACCAATCTCCACACAAGCAAAATTCACCACTCCCTGACAGAGAAATGCTCTCCAACACCCTTAACCTTTAAACCCTCTTTTCAAGCCTTTCTAAGGAGGGTTTACTGAAAAACTATGCTCTAGGCTTCCACATGGCCAACCAAGGCCTCAAAAACTCTTATAAATGCCTTCACAAGCTTAAAATTTCATCAAATTTTGTTTCCCCCAAGTATTTCTACCTTTTCCACCTTTTAGCCTCTTAATTGCACCAAAAACACTCAAAAATGCCAACTAGGGCATCACCTAGAAACCATCCACATGCCTCCCCTACTCTAGAAACATCATGGAATCCTAAAACACACCTAATGGGGCCATTCCACTAAGTTACAAAGATTTACAGTTGATGGAATGGCTTAAATCAACATTTTACACTCTCAAACCCTTGTTTTTGGGGTTACTCAAGCAACTATAGAAAAATTGCAATTAAATCTATATGACTTACTGAAATCAAGCCTCAAAAAGTGAAGTATGCTCTTGATTCAGATTTGCAACCAATTCAAAACACCTTGAATCAAGTTCTCATAGTACGAGTCCATACAAAGCCCTACAACAGTGAATTTATAGAAATTTCTAAGAAAAAATATAGAATTTTAAGAGTTTTCTTTATTGTTTATCAATCAAACTTCAACAACCCACTTACATCGAGTTTCCAATCATTTATAGACCTTTTCCCACCAAAAAATAACTTTCAAACCGACTAACAAACTTATGAATTCCCAATGACCGAACGTTGGAATTCCATAATTTGAATTTTTGCACCTTTTGCTTGACAACTTTTTACATTATTTTGCAATTTTAACAATATTTGATGAAATGACCCCTAAAGAAACAAAAATGACTAAAAATACCTTATAAATGGTTTGAAATGGCCTTATTTAATGTTTTCAAGACTTGAAACATGACAAAACACTCTAAACTAAACATTCGACCATATTGTTCAAACCAAACTTGCTCAATTAGTGCCCCTACACCACTAAGAGAAATAGTAAAAGAGAAAATAGAGAAAATATTGGAGGTTGGATTCATCTTTCCAATTTCCAAGAGGTAATGGGTCTCACCATTATTAATTGTACCTAAAATTAATGAGAAATATCATGGGCCTACATTGATTATAGGGTATTGAATAAAGAAAAAAAAAATTATTATTTTCCTCTTTCCTTTATTGACTAGCTTTTGGATAACCTAGCTAGTAGTTTTTATTTCTCTTTATTAGGTGGTTTAAGTAGATATAAACATATCTAGGAAGCTTTGGAGAATGAAGAGAAATACATTCTCTTTCCCATGGATTATGCAATGCCCCAACCACTTTCTAAGGATCTATCCTTTAATCTTTGCGGATCTAACTAAACCTACACTAAAGTGTACATGGATGATTTCATAATCCATGAAAAACCAATTGAGGAAGCCTTAAATAGTATGAATCAAGTACTTGAATGGTGTAAATAATATTGATTAATCAATGCTAAAAGAAGATAATTTAAATTGCAAGCAAGTAGCAATATTTTTATGAGCTAAATTGTAATGCTTATTCAAGAATTGAACCACAAGATTAAATGTGGACCATCAATATTAGAATTACTATAGGTTAATAGATGAGAATTAAGGAATTTTTATTTTGTTGAATTATTCTAGAGAGTTAAGCATTGAATAACCACCTACCTATATAAAATGTTGCCCAATATCCACCCACATTACCAACAACTAAATCATTTTATGTCTTAGCAACCTTCCTCTTTGGAATCAATTATACTACATAATTTTGCATGTGATGTAGGATCACTTTATATTGATCTAGTATATTAATATTGTGCACACATATCTCTTGGAGAGATGAGATGGAACAAAGCTACCATTTGTCTCTAAGAAGCGAACAAAGGCATCATACACACTACATGAGGTAAACCTAGATACAAAAAACAAAATTAAATAACCTATTTTATTTTTCACATATTCCTATTGTAATCCTTGATATGATTGTTGGAAATATCTTTTCTATCAATTATTTTAGATATTACTAAATTTATTTATTTGAAACATGGAACATAATTTTTAAATATTATTTTTTATACGTAAACTCAAGTACTTTGTAAAAACTTGAAAATATCCATTATCAAATGGTAGCTAGTGCTAGAAAATTTATTTTTGATCACTTAAGAAAACTTTCTATCAAATGTTATGCTTTGGCACCATCTACTATTTTATTTCTTCCTTTCTCTAAACCACTAATAAAATTGCAATATTTATTCTAAATATATTATAACCCTAATTTTTGAGAAAGTGAAGTTTTCCTTATAAAATTAGTTTCTAGTTTGTTGCTTGTGGAAGAAATATAGACAATTCTTGAATATCTTAGTCTAATTGAATTTTTATTTTTTTGAACAAGATTAGTTAATGTTTAAATTATTTAGACATATGATACCAGATTATTAATTGAAACTATAGTATAAGTTTGATGTTTATAAAGAGTATTTATCATTAAATGGAAAGATTTGGGATTGGCCTAAAACAGTTTATTAATAGCCAATTTAAACATGGATAACATTAGCTAGTTGTTAAATGGTTTTTAACATATATTACTAGATCACATATTGAAACAATCATATAAATTTAATTTTTGTGAAACACTTTATTCAACAACAAAATTTGAACATTGAAATATACTCAAATGATGCAAATCAAATAATAAGACATCCCTAATTATATTCCTCTTGTATCTAATGAAATTAATTCTTTATGACTCATATTTTGAACAATACATCATAATATATTAATCTATGTACTGGAAAATGCATGTAAAATTAAAAATATACTATTGATTAATTTTATAATAAATTGCTATTGAATATTATATAAAATATAAATACTTATTTATGTACATCAAAACATTGAAAAATATTGACTAAATATTACATTGAATAATTCTTAAAAATATACTATTAACTATTTAATAATATCAATCACTAGCATTACATTGAATAGCATATGAGAATTGTCTTAGTAGTTGCAGATCAAGACTTTGTTTCATTTTATGTCTGAAATCACCGTCATGGACCCACTTATTTGAAATTTATAGAGAATTAAAGCTATTAAATTCTGTGTGAACAAATGAGCTGCCATTGCTTGCAACTTACGTATTATCTGTCGTATCGAACCCGGTTGGTAAAAGATGCCTTCTGATCTATTTCATTCCAATCAAAAAACAGAATAAACATTTTTTGTAAATTATATGGCATCTACCTAGCTGTTAGAGACTTGACTTCGTAAAAGGTGGCCTGTAGTTATTATTAATTCTATAAATTCGAACAGCTTCATTCAGCTGTGAGTTTGTTTGAGATTTGGTTGCAATATATTTGCTATGGAATTCCAAAAGCGCAAAAGAGATGAGGAGCTATTTTTAGCAGAGGAGTGGCGGTTGGCGTGTGTGGAGGAAGTGAGCAGAAATATGGAAACAATTAGGTCAAACAAAATCCTTAACTGGTGTGATAAAGGCACTTTGATGGATCCTTTGTTCATTTGAGATTTGATCTTGTTCATCATCAATCCATCATCTCCATTTGCATTTTATCATTTGAGCTTTTTATCAAGGGTTGGGAAAGGGTCACTAGCACATGTGACGCCAATCCAACATGGAATAAGTGTTTATCTTGCTTTTAAAATGTCTTCTTAATGCTATTTTTGTTACTTGTGGCATTTCTTTAGCATATATATTCTATTTCATGGAGGTATTTGCAGATTTGTGTGTTTAGATTAACATTTCTAATGAGT
>VDFB02204749.1:0-12040 GCA_007258455.2 Sequoia sempervirens | reverse complement strand
GGCAAGGCCATCAGTCGATGAGCCCCCGAGGCCCCATAGGTTCAGTCCCTTAGGGTTTGTCAGGTCAAGTCAAAACATGTCAATTCATCTTCACTTTGTTCGTCCATCCCAGTCGAACTACGAGGTCTCTGAGTGCACGACGTAGGCAAGGCCATCTGTCGATGAGCCCCCGAGGCCACCTAGGTCAGTCCTTTAGGGTTTGTCATGTCGGTCAAATAAGTCAGACATAGTCACACTCATAAACAAGACAATCATTTGAAAGTTAACATTCAAATCAATCGACAACATAGCCTAGTCAGTCATCAAGCCAAACATCCGTCAAATTGCCAACACAATGTCAACCTAGTCACTTTATGGTCCCCTTCAAGATGTGTCCTTCTTGGAATTGGACCCTGTCAAAACATCATTGGCCTTTTCAGGATGTGTCCTTCCTGATGACAAGCTTCGTCACATAGTCAACCTTTTCAGGATGTGTCCTTCTTGACAACAGGCTTCATCACATAGTCATTGGCCTTTTCAGGATGTGTCTTTCCTGATGACAGGCATCGTCAAAACGTCAATACTGTCAGACTCTTCAAACTGTCAAACTGTCACACAATCAACCTTCGACACACAAATCTTGGCAAACATATTGAATGGCTGTTGATTTTTTTGGTCTATTTTGTTTTATCTTTTTATTGTTTTGTCTCTTGGTCATGTTACTAGCTACCTCAAGGATGTCCCATGAAGGATTTAGAGGTGCAATGATGTCTCATGACCTAATTTTCCTTGATTGTTGTCTTTGGTGTGTCTTGACAAAAAGACTGGGGCAACTTGGCCTTTAGTATGAGTTAGGACATTCCTTGTTTGTGACTGTCTGTTTTTCGCAAGTGGACGACCTTGCACACCTTGGTCTATGTCATATCATGGTGTTTGTTGTCCATTTGTCACATTTTACTGCCCAATGATGATTATGCAACACCTATGATGTTATTTGGCAAAATATTGAAGTATTCCTTTTTCATCATCACATCCATGACTTCCACACTAACATTTCTTCTATTCCTTCATCTTCTAGTCCTCTCATCCATTTCGAGAGCACACTCATGTTCTTTGAACCTGCCTGTCCTCTCGAGGGGGCATACCACTACCTCCTCATCATCCTTCCTCTCCTCACTTTCAAACTGGGGCATATTTCTTGTTCTTTGACACAATGCGATAAACTGCATCATGTCAAAGAGGGGCAAAATGTAGACACATAAAAATGGCCTCGCCTTGCAAACCATATTTTCTACGATGACCATGCTTCTTATCACATAATTCAATTATTTAATCAGGTCCTAATGTCATAATTATTCCTCCATGATTATTTAAATAAATAAATTGCATTTATTTATTTAGATACGTCACTAATTAGTCCTTATGCCCTCTAATAATTCTCCATTTAACCATTTATCCTTCAATCAAATAAATTTATTTATTTAGCCCACTTTCCATCTCACCAAATAAATAATTAAAATGATTATTTATTCTCTTTTGTCTCATTCCCATTTATGAATTATTTAATTCATAAGTCAACATTCTCCACAAATTAAATAATTTCTATTATTCCAACTACCTATTATTCTCCACCATTGATTTGATTATCTCCAATTAAATCCCAACCCTTCATTTAAAGGCTTGCCCTAACTTTGACCTAATGTTGCCCTAACCCTAATCATCCTTATCACATTGAATCCTAGCCGTTGATCTTAGGGCTTCACCAACTTTTAATCCTGTCCGTCCATTCACCATTTGGAATTCTTTAAAAGGCCCTCTCTCAAGTCATTTTAGACACACAAGTTATTTTCAGCATGCTTGAGAGCTTTTGAGCACTTGAGCAATCACATTACTTCAATATTTTGCTTGGCTTTGTCATAGGTTATAGTTGCACTTCAAATTTGAGGGCAATTATATCATTTTCAGCAAGATGGAGAAGACCAATGGAGGTGAATCAATGGAGGCTTGAAGACTAGGTGAATTTGTTTCATACTCTCATGTTTCTTGCTTTCATTGTTCTCCATTGTTATTAGGGATTTAATGGTTTTATGCTATTTGCAATTCTGAAAATTTCTCTAATTACACTTTTAAATGGTAGATATATTTTTATAACTCAATTTTTAATGAGATGGTAGTGGAGAATGTGAAATGCATAAGGTAGAAATATGGCATAGTCTAGAATCATGGGCAAGCAAGTTTCTAGGTTAAAAGCTTTACTTATCTTTTTCCAATGCCACATTAAAGTTGAGCATCACTTGGGTTCAATGAACATGTGGTAAGATGAAGTGTAGTTGATGAAGAACCTACATTCAAGAAGGATATTAAAGGGAAAAATTTGCCCCTTCCCTACAAACTTGTGAGGATCTATTGAGACTTCTCATATCACCATTCACTTTAATGACCAATTCCCATTTACTAAAAATGAAAGAGAATCAAATTCATTAGAGAATTCTTATGAACGAAATACCTAATTAGTTGAGTAATTTGGAGGTTTGTTTACCTCTGCAGAGCAATGTACACATTGAAAGAAATCAAATCTATCAAGCATCTTCCAATTGTGAACTTTTTTTTAGAGTTTATTATCAACATGGAGTCATCCTCTACTATTATTTTTTTTGAAACTCTCCCTTTTTGCTAGTTCAAGACCTAGGAGCAAAGCTTGTGCCTCTACTTCATTGTTAGTACCTTTTAGTATTTTTTTTAGTAGTATCCCTTAAAAACTCTTCTTCACTATCTCCTACAATCATGCCTATCCCCAACAATCCCAAGTTTCCATGATAGGTCCTGTCAAAATTTATTTTAACAAATTTAGGGGAAGAAGTTGTCCATCTTATCAAATTTGTGTAGGTTAGCATATGTTTCCTTTCATTAAGCCATTCTTTAAGTGACAATTTTAATACACACCATTTCTTAAGGACCTTGATGAAATGTGGAAAATCTTACATCTCCATTATTTTTTTCTACTTCTCCTTAAACATTTGTGAGTTCTAAAATTTACTCAATAATTGAGTGATCAAATTTTAAATTGTTTTTAAAAGAAAGTCTGATGTTATTTTCATGGATTACCTATTCAATTTATATAGTCCTCTTCTTTAATTGAAAGACAAAAAAATTATATTAATAATGTTACTAATATTGTATACAAAGTTTAAGTTTATATAAAAAGGTCTTGTTACCTTCAATAGACCATCCATTCAACTTCTATAATCCCTCATCTAAAAGACAAAAAAATTCTCTCAAAAATTATACTTAACTTTTATTTTTTAAAAACTGTCTTCTTTATTTTCAATGGACTATTTATTCAACTTACATAACCTCTCATCTAATTCAAAATAAAAAACTCCCTCAAAAATTTTGTACTTAAATTTTAATTTCATTTTAAAAGAATTCTCTTGTTATTTACTAAATTTCTTGGGCCATCCATTCAACTTGCATTGACTCCCTAATTATGTGCTCAAAATTTTATAATGTTGTTAAAAGAAATCTCTTCAAAGACATTGTAACACAATTTGGGGTACTTTTATGGAAGAAAATCTAAACGAATTCACAGGAGTGCATCTGTGTGGCACAAAGAATAGAGAAAGTACTCAATTTTCATGACTGCATTATTAAGTAATGTGTAAATGAAGCTTTGATTCATGGACTCTATAATGTCTTAACAAGATACTTGAATGGAGCTACAGAGTTAAAACCCTTGTTTTCAGACCTCTTATCCATATACCCTGATTTTATGGCTAAAGTTGTTGAGCAGGCCCCATATCCCATGCTGTCAATTTACTAGCTGTGACAGAAGAAACACCATTGTTAAATAAGTAAAGATGAGCATCTTCTCCAGTAGCTAGATTAGGATAAACTCTGGCAGTTATGCAAGTCTTTCCCCCTTCTCCAAAACTCTCTACAATTGAATGGTCAACCTGCACTTTGCAACAACATTCACACTGCTCAATTCCTTTCTTTACCAATCCTAAGTCCTAAATGAAATAACAGATAGCTATATTATGACTCACCAGTACTCTTAGAGAGACAGTCTTTTTGTTGAAGGAAAAGGAAACAAAACTTCCATATGTTGTTTTATCAACATCTGTTTTCAAAGATGATCTACACATGAAAAAAGTTCACACTTTCAGTGTTGCACATTAATGTTTGAAAGACTTATTTTATATTTTACTGTTAATTTGTTGGCAAACTTACCTGCTCTGATCACTGCACATTAGTAATTTCATGTTGTTTTGATGAAGGCCAACCCTAAAGAAGATGGCAGTTTGTTCAGCAAAATCCTTAGAAGCCAAAACCAGAAGCCCAAATGGACCAACCATAGTCTTTGCAGCTGCTCCATCCTGGCTGCACAGTTGTTGAGCATCTAAATTGGCATCCATCTTCTCTAAATCTGTAAGACTTGGCAGATCGAAAGAAACCTCTACATCAACCTAATCACAGTAACAAACAGTCCGAAATAAGACCCAAAACACTTCGGCAACTAAAAATGAAGTCATATTAATATCTTAAATCCACTGAAATGGATTAAAATACGAACTAGAGCTATTCTTGTCCCAGACTTCTTATAATGGTTCACTTGCCTGATGACAGAAATATAAAGATAAAATATTGTACACATTTTTCTATATTGAATTTAAGCTATAAATTAGACAAATGTCAGATTTCAAACAGGACACTAACTGTTGGGCAAATAAGAAGAAAATAGTTCAACACTGTTGGGCAAATAAGAGGAGAATAACTAAAATAGTTCAACTACCAAACGGAGACACAAAAAGCTACAGGCTAAATCCAAACGCTTTGCGGATATTTAAGAATTGATCATACAGCTAAGAGATTCTCCCTTAACTTTATAAAAATGTGGGGCCCAAAGATGCCATGGATTGAGAATCAATGAGTGTGGGTCAATGAGACTACCTGTGCAGCTTTGACGCTTCCAATCTCAATGGCAGATCCACTCTTGAGAATGATGTTTTCTTTGTAGATTTTATTCCCACGCAGGGACTCCAACTCTGAAACTGGCCACTGTATCAGCTGACTTTTGGAGACGTTGTCTAGCCAGATTGTTCTTGGGATGGCCTTCATGGATAAAGATCAAAACACGTTCATTACAATTTGTAGACAAAATTTAACGACAAACATCTATAGACAATGAGACTACATATAAATAAAAATAAGTGTATTGTTGTTTTAAACTATGATGCAGTCAACACACTTCTTGACTGGTAATTGTATGCTAAAAATGGTTTATTGACCTGAAGATTAAGTTAAGCCTTACCTGAACACCAGACCAGCCCTTTGCAACATCATCCTGCAAGCTGTCCGACTCATTGATCCATCCCCACAAGATCCTTCTATTTTTGTAATTATCAAAAAATGTTTTGGATGCATAGTATTTTCCATAATCATATCTCAATCCATATTTGTTGTCTGCACTTGTATTGTCTGGAACATACCGATCAATGTCTGTAAAGTAAGTTCCAACTGTATAATACTCGTATCTTGTATCATCGAGGGATACCTTCAGGACATGTTTAATCTGAGGCCCAGTAGCAGAAGTATCAAGACCAAGTTTTCCCAATGGGGCAACAGGATAAAAATCAGGGCACTCCCACATTCCTGTCTTTTTAGAGGAATGGAGAGGGTGCTTCTTTTTCGTCCAGTGAACAAAATCTTCGCTTATATAGAGGAGGGCTTTTCCATTATGATGTTGATCCTCCTTGTTACCCACAACAATTCTCCATCTCCCATCTTTGCCAAGCCAGGCAGTGGTTGGATCTCTGAATGAGCTCCCATTAATTCCATTCTCTGGAACAATAATTGGATTTTCAGGGATCTTCACCCATTCCCGTAAGTAGGGATCAGATGCATTTTTAGGAACCACCATATTCTGGACTTGTCTAGAGGAATTGTCCCATCCCGCATAAAGAATCACAGGCTTTTCTCCAGACAAAAGTGTAGCAGAGCCAGACCAGCAACCCTTTATATCATACCATTCACTCGGAATGATTGCGAAATCCAGCGACTTCCAATTGATAAGATCCTTCGACACAGCATGCCCCCACACAATGTTGCCCCATATAGCTGCTTTAGGATTGTACTGGTAAAACAAATGATACAATCCTTTATAAAACATGGGCCCTGTAAAACACATTGGATATTTTATTTGTTCTCTTATTGAAAGTGGTTAGTGGTAACTGTCAAACCAACTACAATGAACAAAACAACTTACCATTTGGATCTGCCCCCAGTTTACGAACCGATGTCAGACAATGAAAGATCAAACCAGAAAAATTCCAATCAGTTTTGAAAGCCCGAAGTAATAACTCAACAAAATCTTGAACTAGAGAGCTCTGTGGCTCGTTTGAAAAACAATTTCAGAAACTAAAACAAAAAATACAAGATTTCCAATCATGTTAACAAAAGTCCAAAGCAGAAATTTGTCAATGGAGATTATAAAAGGCAGACCATTCATCCAGTTTTTTGCAGGCTGGAAATGGTAGGCAGTGCGCTCCATAGTTGGGCCAACTGTGTTCAACTCTGCCTTGCAGATAATAGGCAAAAGGCAAATAACCCAGCATAGACATGCCACAGCAAAATATTTCTTTGTTTCCATTGGAGAAGTCCACTCCACAGTCCACCACACATAGAGAGCTGAAGAGTCTCTTGTTTGATATGCTAATTAGGGATGAGAATGGGAGGGAGAGAAGATATAAAGAAACATAAAAGATCACAAACTCAAAGAGAATGGAAGCCTCAAATTGATGTATGCCTAAGGTAGGTAAAGTATAGTAAGACTAATGAGAATAATCATTCTTGTCGGAGCACCTTATGGTCCAAGGGCAATCCACATCAAGGCACAAAAAAGGAAAAGAAAAAAGAGGTCCAAGGGCAATCCACATCAAGGCCAAGCAGGAAAAAAAATGCTGCTTTTGTCCTATCTGCTTTGTTTGTGGGTTGTCTGAGCTGATACGTTTGTCAATTCCACCTTGGGAATCCCTAATTGAATAATAGGAGTCTGATATTAGGACCATTCTGATTGGATCACTGTCAAAGCAAATCAGATTTTATTATATCCTAATGAATTTAAGAAGTTTCCAAGTGGTGGAAAATAGCTTATAAAAAAGATAACCTTGTATCATTTGGGCAATAGCTTCGTCTACCTGCAACAGGGATCTTTTAGATTGGTTGTGTATTGATCAGCAGAAGAGTAGATTGTGCTGCATATTGACTAACAGAAATGCAGGTCCAAGTGACCAAGTTCTGAGGCACAGTGTTTGTGATATCAGTAGAAGTTTTTGAGTATTGTAACCTAAGCTGTTGGGATTTTCTTTGCAATTATTTTTATTGTCATTGGCTGTCACAGCCACAGCCGCACAGGATTAATACTGCCTTGTGTTGAGGCTGAATCTCATTGGCACTGTACTTGAAATCTAAAGGTTTTATTAGAGTCTGTATTAGTTTTTTAATTAATTGTTCTCAAGCTATTGCTGTGTAACGCTGGTCTGTTCTGCTTGGAGTCTATTAGATTTCGGTGGCCTACTCTTGCTACTATTTTCACATGTTTATTTTAGTTAAAAATATTATATATCTTCTTAAAATTATGATTTTTTTTACTCTATAGTATATATTAGATTTAGTATTTTATTTCTTATAATATAAAAAGTTAAATGTTTGTCAAGTAGTCTTTGGTTTGTTAGTGAAGAATAATTCATAAAAAGTTAATTAAGTTTAAATTTTGTCAAGTACAAACTGTGTGATATTTTAAAGAGATGAGACAAGGATTGCGCCCTAGGTAATTTGGGAAAATGAATTGTATACCATGTACATACATAAACTACTAGGGATTTGATTTATTTGACCTAGGTGCATGAGCTTGTTTGTCATACTTGCATTCTAAATATATTTTATTGGAACAAATCTAAAATATTATTTCTATACTTAGAATCTTTGTGAAAAAAAATCAAATAAAAAATCTATCAAGTCTTTAACTAGTTTGTGAGTCCTCAAGTAGTCGGTGTGAACATTGTATATTACCTATCTCGTTCCATATTAGGTTCTATTCACACTTACATACTTAAGCTTACTTAGTTTATTTACTTTTTGTGTCTCATATCATAAGATTAAACATATGCCATGATCTTAGTATGTCCTAGGGTTTCATCCTTGTCTTTACAAGAAAGATTTCTTCATTATATATTATATAGTTTATTTTTTGCATCTAATAAATTATTTGGCTTCATTAAATTTCTATTGCCTCTCTTTTATGTTGAATGCTGTTTTAGTTATAAGTAATCTTTGGGCTATTGAGGGTTGATCAATAACTCTTACATGGTATTAAAGCTTTATATTTGTCATTATCTTCTCTCTTTTTAAAGATTTTTGGCCAAGAGCTTACATACAATGCATCTGGGTACACAATCCTCACAATTGAGATCAAAAGACTCCAAAACTTATAAATCCATATAAAGCATGACAAAGTTTGACATAAAAGATAAACTCTTTTTGGAGGGCTTCATAAATTTCACTAGAAATTCTATATGATAGTATGTATTTGTATAGTTGTATAATCATTGTACAATCACTGTGAAATTCAAATACCATTATCATCTAAAAAATTAGAATCTAATAGAGAATATCCCCTTTGTGCTATTTTTGTGTTATATGATATGATTTTCAAAATTTTGTTTAAAAGTAATAATAATTTAGTTCCAAGGTTGACACCATCCATCCAACTAATTACATAGCAACCAATAGGTGGTCATGGAGGGCAACCCTAAAGGGGGCCTACACTATGATTGTACAAGTGCCACCACCCATAATCTTTGTTGCACTATCACCACATCTACTAGCCCCTAGCATCTAAGCACCTAGTCATGTGGGTGACCATCACCAAACTTACTTTGTATCTTTATTTTACAAGCCCTAGTATTTATTTATGGAAAATCAAGAACTTAAGCATTATGGTAAGAATTTTTATGAACAAATAGGTGTTGAAAAACCACTTTTGAGCACTTTATTGTCATACACTTGATACGTTAAATTAGTATTGAGGGGTTCAAATGCGCTGAATTCATCACGGAAAATTCATCGACGGAAGGAAAATTCACCGCCAAGTAAAATTCACCGTCAACAATTCACCAAGGTGGAAAATTAACCGCATTAATATTTTTAATAAAATCAAAATTTTCGAATGACGATGAATTACTAACCTGAATTTTCCTAGAACTCTTTAAACCTTACATAATTTTATGCCAAATTTACAAAAAAACCTTCAAAATAGCTAAAATTTCCTAATGGCATTCGGACATTACTCCTCTAGACTTCTTACCCTTCTGAAGCCCTAGTCCCTTGTATCGCTGGGAGGGCCAATACTGCTTCTTCCGCCATCCCATGGTATGCTCCAGTCAGCTCCTTGAACAACCCGACGTACCCAACCACCTCCTACAGATGTCCCTTCTGATCTTCCCCATCACTCCAGACAATAAATGGAATTCAAGGGCCATTATAGTTCAGGGTGAATTGCTGCCACACTCCAACTGTGGGTCGCAAGCCCCACCCAACCACGACCAATTCTAGATACGTGATCATATTCTCCCTCTAGCGTTCCTTGACCACTCTTCTTATCAACCATTAAACCATTGCCTTGTCTTCCTGCACTTGTAGCAACCATGCCATGAACATGGATGCTATGTCACTATTCGCACGATAGTGGAAGTTTGAGACCAGGAATGTAAAGCCTAGAGTGGCTTTGATCATTTCCATTATTCCTGATTCCCAATATTGAACACTTTCTGCAGACTTGAAATATTCTCCTCAGGTATTTCGTCTCCCATAGCTCTTGCAGTACCTTGAACTATTTCATTAGGAAAAGGGAAACAATCTTTTGGTTGAATTATCTTGTGCATAAACTATGTCTCATCCCCCAAGGGTGCCTCTTTTTCCTCCTACTCCAAAATCAGTTTGAGGAAAGATACTCGTGAGGCAAGCTAGACCACATGCACCCTTGAAATCTCCTGCTCAATTTATAGAATATATTATTCCACTAGTTTCAGAGGTGAAGATAGCTCCACCGATAGAGCAAGGAAATTTTGATTCATCTCAAGTATATATTTTGGATCCACATAGTTGCAGAAATAAGCTTTCACACGATCAAAAGCATCGTAGGTATTCATTAACCCATAGACAAGCCAATTTTTAGATGACTAAATATGAACTTCCTCCTCCCATGCGACCACCTCCTAACTTGGTTATGCTCAAGTCCTCTTCTTCCTCTTCTTAACCATTGGCTAAAGTATCTTTTGTTCCATCATTATTCCTCTTAGTAACCTTGATGAACCTAATCTTAAATGGGTGGAAGTTTTCATTTCTCCTCTGATGGACCCACCTCTAATTCTAACACTTCCTACTATTCCACATTTTGTTGATCCTCTATATATTCCTAACACCAAGCTCGTATCTAGTGTTGTTCTTGCTGCACATCTTGCTTAACAACATACTCACCATCACAACTTTCTTGACATCCTCAAATCTACCATGGTTGATTGTTTGTATTCCCCTATGCTTGCATGCATATGTTTGTGATTCTTACTTAGAGGACCCATGATACCCTTGTAAGTATATAGATATAGGAAAGATAATTTATTGTCAATTATTCCATATGTTGTATAATGGATTTCTTTTACTTTCGAGGATGACGCAAAGTATTTGGACATTTATGTCTCTTCCATGTTGACCCAAAAGAACTATTTGTTTTCATGTGAATCTTCTTCGTTTGTACTTGCTGTTCCACTATATCTGGGGAATGATATTGTTCTTTTATATTAAAAAATCATACTGACTCTAGATACTTAGATCCCTTAGTGACTTTTATGAAACCGATATTATAGTCTCCATGTGACATCCCTTGTAGTGTGTGATGTCATCATGATCACATGTTATGTGTTTCATGCTACAACATATTACTTTTTTTTTTTTTTGATTTTCTCTTCTCCTTAAAATTACTTGCACTTCTTGAGTATGCAAATTCTTTAAAGGGGGGCTATCACAATGCACAATCACATTCACATTGAAAATAAAAATCTTTTTAATCATTGTAGCAATTTGATAACATATGAACCACCTAGCATGGGGCATCTCGTTAGAATGTTGGTTCTCATATGTTTTATCTTTTTCCATGATTGTCACATAATGCAACTTGAAACAATCATGGTCTAATCAAAATTGATGTTGTAGACATCCAAATTTGAACACTTAATTTATCCAAATTTACCACTTTTCATCTAAACATCCTCTTATCCAAATTAATTAAGTAATATTACTATTATTTAATTAATATCAACTGCCAAATCCCTAAGGTATTTA
This sequence comes from Sequoia sempervirens, assembly GCA_007258455.2. Taxonomy (NCBI): domain Eukaryota; kingdom Viridiplantae; phylum Streptophyta; class Pinopsida; order Cupressales; family Cupressaceae; genus Sequoia; species Sequoia sempervirens. The sequence continues at coordinate 664 of VDFB02204749.1, read as the reverse complement.
ATTAATAAAATTAAATACCTTACCCTCCTTAATCCTCTTTTCATCAAATGAATTAAATAAATATTACATTTATTTAATTCCTCACATGTCATTTTCATCTAATCCTAATCCATCTCCTAATCTCTTCATTAAGATGTGCACATGCCTAATCCTTGATTAGGATGTGTCACATCCTCCAACTTTTGCAAGTTGGCTTCTAATCCACATTAACCCCTAATTATCCTCTAATTACTAATTAGTTAAACCTAATTAGTACCTTAGTCAACTCTCCCCATCCCCCAAGGAATTTTTAATTCCTTTTTATTCACCCTAGGCTCCTCTCTTCCCCATGTGAATTTTTAATTCACTTTTATTAATTCTAGAATCCCCTTTTCCCATGCATCTTCTAGAATATTTGACATGTCACCTCATGCACATGTGACCAATTCCCACCTTTTTGGAGCTCACCTTTTACCCTTTAGACTCTCCTAAGAATGTGAATTTTTAATTCACATTTATATTTTCAACCACCTCTCCTTTTCCCATGGAGATTTTTGAGGAATTCCAAAATTCCTCAAATGTCCCTTTCATTCTCACTTGGGGACAAGAAATCCCTTTTTGAGGAAATCTCTCACTCCCCAAGGTACTTGGAAGGTACTTGTCCTTCCTCCACCTCATGTACCTT
>VDFB02204747.1:0-24864 GCA_007258455.2 Sequoia sempervirens | reverse complement strand
GTTAATTTTCAAAACATTTGCTTGGCTGCTCTCTTCCTTCAGAAGAGCACAGTAATGAGCAGCTTTGCTTGTTTTGTTTTGATTTTAACCATCCATAGCTTAACGCAGGTCTTGTGTTCATCATGAAAATGATTTTCTTATATTTAAAGGGATTCTAAAAATCAGCTGCTGTTCTTATTTTTAGAAGAAGCCATTTTCTATCTTCTACTTCAGTTCTTTTAATCTTTACACAAACTTGCACTCTGCTAAGATGGACATTTGTAAAGCGTAGTAGCTTCTCTTATTCTATAAAAGTGACCTAATGTGCATAAATAAAAGTATACCAGAAAAGATAGAAATGGAATAATTTTCAGGGCAGTGTAATTCATTTCAATTTAATAGAAAATAGATTTTTGAGTGTTTGTTGTTCAGTAGTATGTGTCTGACTGCAGGTTATGATACTCAGGTCTGCTGTTTTGATTGAATTTTTTATTTACAATTAGGGTTAATTTTCTGAGTGCAGAATCTGCTTACCACGGTCTAAAAATTTATCATGGTATCACAGACCACTCACTAAATCTTCCAGAGGTCTGTGTACGGAGAGTTCTGCTATCTGTGAGGGGAAGTTGTCATAAGATTTCCAAGCCCCTGTTTCAGAAAGTGGACTGAAGTGATCTGGAACCACTCACTCAAATCTCTAGAGAGGTCTCTGTTGTGTATGGAGAGTGCTGCTACCTGTGAGGGGAAATTGTCATAAGATTTCCAAGCCCTTGCTTCAGTGAATGAAGTGATCTGAACCTGTGAAAGGTTGCAGAGTGTAATACCTTAAGTGCTCCTATGAATGAAGAGTTAATCTACACTTGTCGTAGGCTGCTGATCTGAATTATACCCAGCTTATTTGTCTGGTTTCAGCATGTTATAAAAGCTGCAGTTATTACTAGTTTTGATCTTAAAGTGTGTGACCACATAGCAAGAACTTTCATCTTTACACCTTGAAGTGCATACTGCAAGTGCAAATGCTACTAGAGGAAGTTGATCTTTAGTCATTACTAGTCTTGATCTCAAAGTGTGTGACCACCTAGCAAGAACTTCCATCTTTACACCTTGATGTGCATACTACAAATGCTACTAGAGGAAGTTGATCTTTGGTTTTTTGTGGAAACTAAGGTTGCACCTCCTACCAATCATGTTCAGTTGGTCAAACATTGCAACAAGTTGGCCAAGATGAAACAAATCATCCAGGGTTCATTGGAGGACCATTTGATTCCCCACATCACCAAGAAGATAGCAAAGGAGATGTGTGATGTCTTGATCACTTCGTATCAAAGTGTGAATATTTCCCACAAAATGTTGCTAAAGAACAGGCTCAATGCCATGCACATGAGTGATACAAACACATTCGCCAAATACCTTATGAGGATCACTAAACTCCAAAGATCATCTTGCTGCCATCTTGCTGCAATAAGGGTTAAGGTGGATGATGATGAGTTGGTGCCCACAGCTCTAAATGGATTCTCCTCATCCTAGGAACCATTTGTTTGAGGTGTCTGTGGCTATGAGAACCTTCCCACTTTTGAGAAGGTTTGTCATGATTTTATCCAAGAGAATAAACTAGAGATTTTTTCAGCCAAAGTGGAAGAGAATCAGAACCGCACCCTCTTCAGGAAGATGATGAGATGTGGCAAGAAAGGAGGGCCTATAAGTGCCCAAAATGAAATGGGCTAACATGACAAGTACAATAATGACACAAACCCCAAAGAAGTCAAAATGGCATTCAAGAAACAAATACCTTGCAGGCAATACATGTCTCCAAGGTAGGTCCCATTTGTCATTGTTTTAAGACCTCCTAGTTGCTCTTAGTCTCTGGCTCGCATCACCTTATGTTTTCCATGTTTTTCCTTCCAATTTCATTTTCTTATTTTTCCTGCTTTACATAATTTTCCATGATAATTGAGCACTTTCATTGAAGCAACAAAGGTATGCAGTAGCTTTCTCCCCATTCTCCACAGCTATATAGTGTTCACCATAGCTTTCCAACATTCAATGTGACTTTCTATTGTTCGCCCTAACTGTTGAAAGCGGCAAACTCCCTTAGCTTGTCACACATGTGATTTTCTTCCAAAAACGTGAGATTTTCCTTAGTTCTTATCTTTTCTCTTCAAATGACCTTCAATTAGGATCCATTTATAGCATGCATAATCCTCTTCATCCTTTTCTTACAAAAGAGCCAAATTTAGTCATTTTAATGGCCCAAAGATTTAACACAATTGTAGCTTGCCCATACAATTCATCCTACAACCAACCATTTGAAATATTGTTCCCAGTGGGCTCCTTAGTTCTTCCCTTTACCCTACCCATGGGAAGGAAATGAGATAAAGAGGGATTCAAATTTGATTAGTATAGACTTGTTTAATTGTAAATTAGTGTATGCTTGTTTTATAAAACTTAATTTTTGGTATTAGTTGTCTTAGTTTAAATAGTTGTGTATTGTTGTAGTTTAGATTAAAATCATTGTGTGCTCTTTTTTATTCTTTCCTAGATTGAATGATCATTGTTGTTACAAAAGAAAATAAACTATCCCTTCCTCTCAAAAAGAAAAAAAAATAGTGCACACATTGTTTGCTATGCCTACAATGTTGTAGTACACAAAATTGTAGAACAATACAGAGGCTTGGGCTAAACCAGTGAATGATTCAAACCCCATACTCTAATCCCTCAAACATCTTATCTAATTGGGATAGTTTGAAAATAAAATCTTTTTTTTTTTCTTGTCGAAAGGGGCATAAAATTATTGAAGTCTAAAACATTAAACAAATCATTCTTTGCAAAAACTTAGTTTTTCCTAGGATTTTGTTCCTCGTAGGATTCTTCCACGAAAATTTTGTAGATCTTTTCAAGATGCTCTCAAGGGAATTCTAGGAGCTTCTCCTCAACAAATCTAGACAAAACCAAATTTCACAAAACCTCAATACCAATTCTCAACATCATTTAACTAGCATAATGTATTTTTGTTCATTTTTTTAGCTATAATAGAAAGAAGTTGTTTTAATCTTTGAACTTAATTGCTTCCTAGTGCATTTCTAATCTATATTTCTAAAAAAGAAAGGATTCTCTATTATTCTAAAAAATTCTCTCTTTTCTAAAAGATGTTTATTTCCCTAAAAAGGTTTATTCTCCAAGAAGGATTCGTGTTTCAGAAAATTGAGATTTAGCATGCATATATCTAATTAATTGCTTTTGACTAATTAATTAATTTAATTTAGTTTAAATATTTAAGTTGCATTTAATTTAATTACTTGTGTTGCATTCACTTGCGAAAAAATATAGGAAAAAAAAAGACTACATAATCAATTGAACTCTATTTAGTGAAGCTAAAAGTAGATACATTTATTTATTTCAACCCATTAAATTAAGCTTGTTTTATTCTCTTCATTAGACTAATTTATTTACTTACAACACCAAAATATTAGAAAACCACAAACTCAAACAAAAGAATTGGAATCCTTCCTACAACAATATCAAGGAAACAAAAACATTTGAACAAACTCTAACAAGACAAACAAACACAAAGATCTTCCAACATTTCTAAAAGCAACAAAACACAAAACAACTTTTAAGGATAGAATAATTCGCTCAATGAGCCTTGGAATTTCAAGAAGAGATTTTCTCCTATTCTTATTACTATCATGCTTGATCATATTAGCATTTAAAATTATAGGTGAGACATATCACAATCCCACCTATTCTGAGAACTCAACCACAAACTAGATGACCAATGCACCATGTACATCTCTTGTTGCCTCAAACTCAAGCATTGCAAGATGAAATCAACCATCAACTTATCTGAACGTGAGGACCTCCACTTCACCTTCTTTGACCACAATTACAATCATAAACATCTAGCCATTCATCCACATTAGTGTGTATCGATTTTTCTACATACAAGACTGAACAAAGGTTATAAGGGAAAGGAGACCTCAAATTCTTCTTAATAGAGAAAGAAAGACTCAAATGTCACAGGAATGCCCACCATGCTTTGAATGCCTAAGAATAAGGGGAAAGGCAAGCAACAAGAGCAACTACAAAAACAATTTGCAAGAAGTGCAGAAGCTTCAATAGCAGATGAGCTTTCATCCAAGCTAAAGACAAACTTCTCCTTATTGTCATTCTTATTTTTTAATAAGGCTTTCAACAAACTTCAAGAGCAGAAAACAAGTATATAGGTGGATCTTGATGATGTTACATATCTTGTTATAACAACAAGACCTTTCACATGTCTTCAAGAGATGTTCTTGAGCTCCATGGTGTCCTTTATGTTCCTTGTTTAACTAACAACCTACTTTCAATGTAAACCATGACAAATCTTATGTGTGGCTAAGTTTGTTGATCAACAAATCATTATCAAAGGTCACAACCAAGATCCTAGTCAAGTTTTGTCCAAAAAGTATCCCAAAGGGCCTTTACAAGTTGATTTCTAATCAAATCAAACATGGCGCCCCAATTCATGATAGTGACAAATTGTGCAAGCTTTAGCATAAGAGACTTCGTCATTTGCATTAAGAAGCATTACCTCTCTTGAAGGATATGTGCAAGAAGCATTAATGACGATAGGAGTGTGTAGGGGTTATGCACTCAACAAGCATCCAAAGACTACTTTCCCTAGCAATGAGCATAGATCGAGCAAGATTCTTAATCCAATTCATTCATATGTGTGTGAAATTATGTAACCAACTTCATTGGCATAAACATTTATTGATTGATGATTCCTCAAGGAAAACCTAGATTAACTTCATGAAGACCAAATATGAGTTCTTTGGAAAGTTTCAAGAGTTCAAAACTCTTGTGGAGAATCAATCAAGAATGAAGATTAAGATTTAGAGGTTTAACAATGGAGGGAAGTATACCTTTAAGGACTTTGACGCCTTTTGCAAAGATGCAAGAATCAAGAGGGAGCTAATTATGCCTTACAAACCTTTATAGAATGGGGTTGCAAAGAGGAAGATCAAGTCCATTATTGAGATAGCAAAGGCCACCCATGTTTCTTTGGGTAGAGACATGCAATTGTGTTGTTTACATTCTAAACAAGTGAACCTCAATAAGGTGTTGAAGAACAAGATTCCAAAGGCAAACTTCACAAGAAAGAGAAACCTTATGTTTTTTTATTTTTTAATGTTTGGGAGTCATATCTACATTTATGTGCTAGAGGAGATGAGGATGAAACTTAAACCCTCCAACTTTAAGGTTGTGTTTGTGGGATACAATGAGTTCTCTAGGGCTTACAAGGTATGTGTTTCATCACAACAAAAGATAGTAGTGAGCCAAGACAGGATGTTTGATGGGGACGCTCCTATGGAGGCTAATGAGGGTGAATAGATTGTTATCCCAAGTGCTAATAAACAAAATACAGCAGTACCAACTACAGTTCAGCCAAGTTTCAATGCACTACCAGATACTTCATTACCTTCTAGTACAGCCAACAAGCCTAAATGGGTTACTCAAACATTGCAAGAGGCATAGAAACAAGTAGGAGCACCAAAGGCTTCTTTTCAAGTAAGAGATCCCACTAAGTAGTTTTTGAGTTATGTTGCTTTTGATGTCTTTCATCGTTGATGTAGATCCTTCCAATTTCAAGGAGGCAAATTTAGAGCAAGCAACACAAGATGCCATGGCACAAGAGCATAACTCCATTAAACAAAATGATGTTTGAAAGATTGTGCTAAGCCCAGATGGGAAACCAATGATTGATTCCAAGTAGTTGTAAAAGGTGAAGCATGCAGCAAATGAGGACACAAAGAGGTAGGGTTCTCTCAAAGAGAGGGAGTTGACTACAATGGGATCTTTGCTCTAGTTGCAAGATACACTTTTGTCAAGTTAATTGTGTCTCTTGCATCTTTTTTCGATTGATCTTTATCCCAAATGGATGTAAAGATGACTTTCTTGAATGGCACATTAGTTAAATAAGTATATATCAATCAATATAGAGGGTTTGAGGTGTATGGAGGACAGGCCCATGTATGCACGTTGAAGAAGACCATGTTTGGGCTAAAGAGAGCACCACGTGTAATGTCCCCATTTTGGTTTCTCTAGCATTGCAGTTGGCTCTAACCTCCTCGATGAGTGTCAACCTTGTCAAAGGGATTATTTGATGTTGCCAATGAGCTTAGTTAGTCTTAAGGACACTTATGTCACTTTCCGAAGTTTATTTTGAATCTTGGTTTGTTCTCCAAGATCCTTGGAGTGAGTGTCTATATATAGGAAGTCACCTGATTAGGCCCGATTTTCATTCTTCATCATCGATATCACTCCAATGCAATCAAATTTTGATTTCGATGCTTTTCAACATTTTCCACAACTTGGGTGTATTTGTGGCTTTAATTTAATTATTTTTACTAACATTGCTAATTTTATTAAAATATATTAATGGGCACCTTAATATAATAGCTAATTGGAATGAAAATTGAAAGTTTTAGATGTTGGACACCGCGAATGTTTAAATAATGAAATAAATCACTTTTTGGAGTAATAAGGTTTATTTAATTTATAAAGTGATTTTATATTATATTTTCCAAAAAGCTTACAGAAATGTTATAATAGGAGTTTTGTGAGCTCATTTGCATTATTCAAATTATTACATTTCCTCTAGTGAAACCCTTGTGGTTTTGGGATTGAACTCAGTTCATCTCAGCCTTCTAGAGGACAGAAACCCTCTTGGAGAAGATCAGTTTTAGTGGTGAGACTATTCACCCTGGCTGGTACAGGCGGGCCCGGAGCCATTCAAATTTTGCAGTTGGATTTCAACAGTTGGAGTTTGGAAATTTGTTAATTCTTTGTTAAAGGCAAATTTCAGAAATCAGAAGGTTTTACACAAAGCACGGGATGGTATGAATAATTTCTAATATCTGCTATTCCTTGCTTAAGCTGAGTCTTATTTTTAAGAGGCCGTACCCACTTATTTAGGTCACCCTAGATGAATAAGTGCACTAATGGTTATGGATATTTGTTTAATGTTTTTCACATATTCGGGCACCACTGTTGCTGAAGCTTTAACTGAGCTTTAAGTCTGTTCTAAATTTTATTTACCAAGTCGACCAGCTACAGGGCGTACAGGTTTTGGCTCATTATTTGTTAAAGTGCTAAGTTATTTTGGCAGTTTTGGGGTTTGAAAACTATCCTTGAAGCATTGCCCAGGCCAAACTAACACTCAGCAACAGATAGTTTGCATTTTGGAGGTCAAAACCTGAGACAAATCGCCCCCTGTCCAGGTTAGTGCCATTTTTGGACTGAGCAGAGATTTTACCAACAGGTCTGCAGAAATTGGAATTTCCTTGGTTTGGAAGGGTGTAAGGATTATTGGAAGGCTTGAAAGAAAAGTTTTTATCTGATATGTAATGCTCTTGACCTCTGAGAGGAAAAATCTCGGTGTTTGCAGACTTATGACTGTCATAGTTTCCGGTTATGATAGTGATTCACAGCTGCAACTTTAAGATTTCAACAGCGATGTTCTGAGCCTTTTCTTTAAGAGCTGGGTGAAAATTTACCTCTGTTACTTAGTGCCATGGATGCAAGGAATCGCCATACGTTGCATTTGTTGAAGTTTGGAGGCTAGCTGGGTGATGTCCATCGCTGTCCAGTCTGCTACAACGAATTCAATTGCTCATATACAGACCTGTAACAGTCAGCTTTGACATTGTTTCAAGGTATTTAATGTTGGTTGTATCATATGAGTGTTTATTCCGTGTTTGGAACCACTCTGTGTGTGGTCATCTTTCAGAAAACTTGTAACAGCAGTCATATGTATACTGAAATCGAAAATCAGACTTTATGATAACAGTTAATTATCCCCTCGCATGAATATGAACTTAAACTCATTTGTCAAATTTGCAAAAAAATTTAGGGGTGGATATGACAACATGTTTGGTACTCGTAAGTTGATGAGTACTTGTTGAAGTTGGACTTCACCAAAACTACTACAGATCCTAATATTTACTATTTGTTTGATAAATCTGATCTTTTAGTTCTAGTCCTATACATACATGGATGACCTAATCCTTATAGGTAATAGTGAGAAGTTCATAGCATGGTGCAAGGGGGAGTAGACCTTGAAGTACAATATGAAGGATTTCAGCCTTGTGCATTATTTTCTAGGTCTTGTGGCATGGCAAGGTGCAACAAGAATCTTCTAGGTCAAGAAAGTACACATTAGAGATTCTGAGGAAATTTTAGATGATGGATTGTAAGCTGCTTACTACAATGGTTCCAAATTTAAAGCTGACTATAGATTCAAAATCAAATTTGATGTATCCTTTTGTTTATAGGAAATTGATAGGTTTCCTTGTGTATTTGATGAATACTCAACCTAATACTTGCTTTTCAATGTATACATTGAGACAATTTATGGTCGAGCCTAGGCAAATTCAATGGACCACTTGTCATGTCCCTAGAATTGTAACACATTGAAATGCATATAAACGAAAAAATAAAAATACATATTAAGGATTTAATGCTACTATATTCTGGTGTTAAAATGTGAAATATTGAGATACAAATAACTAAATAAAATAATATCAAAAATGTAAATATAATATTTAAATAACAATCTAAATATTATTATTATAATTATAATGATCATAGATAATATTATAATTATAATACATCTATTATAATAAATAAAACAATCAATATTATTAATTGTAAATAACATAATAAAAAAAATAATACTTACAAACTAGATATGACTGTACCTTAATCCTAAAGGCATCGATTCAAATAAGAGGCATGTTAATTACCTTCAAACAGCAGTTGATTCTAAAAGGAGCAATCATTATATTTAAACGCAGCAATCATTATAGTGTAACCTACAATTACAAAAAAGATAGCAATTCATTAAGGTTTAAACAAACAAATTCCAAGGGGCAGCGCGACTGGAGAAAGAGACACGTCCCAGTCAAAAGGTGCAAGACCACTCCTCTTCAGCAGATCGGGGGTATAAAGGAAGTCAGTCTCAAAGCAGAGAGACAGCAATTGGAAAGGAAAGGAAATAAAGGGAATAAAGCAAGTTATCTGCTGGCAACTTAGGAAGCGATTAAGGAAATAACAATAATGAATTTATGGGAATGAATATTCCTCAGAATATAAAGATATGAGCAGAACAGAGAAGTATAATTCTGATTTATGTTGTAATAAGTAATACATATATATATGTATGTATGCATGCATGTATGAGTAGATGTGTGAATTCTGTGCAAATATACAATAATGATGCTTGCAGCAATTATTAGGCCTTATAAGTAATTATGATATTTTAAATAAGTATAGATAGTAGAGTCTTATCCGCTTGATCAACACGAATGATATTTTCTAAGTGTGAAGAACAGATGGATTTAGGGAAACACACATAAGGGATCTGCTGGCAGCAAAGGGATTCAATTGTAATAATTAAAGGATCTAATGGATTTTCAAATAGGGTCAAGGTCTCATACATATCACTGCTCACACTCTATGATAGCATAATCATAATCCTTTATGTATGGCTGATTGGGTTATTTGCCAATCTGAATTTGATATTGCCAATATGATTATTTGCAAGTCTGCATTTAATTAAATTACTATGTGTGTACTTGCACCATGATCGAAGAGGGGAGATTACAAAAGGGAACAGTGATGGGGCACTCCCTAGGTACGCCACCTCTATAATGGAGGACCAAGTGTCCTATAATGGAGAACCAATGTGTTCTAAAATGGAGGACCTAGTGTCCTATAATGGAGAACCAATGTGTTCTATAATGGAGGACCTAGTGTCCTATAATGGAGGGCCAATGTGTCCTATAATGGAGAGCCGATGTCTATAATGGGGGACCAAGTAGTCCCAAGAAGGCCAAAGGGGTACTTGCCTTTGGGCCTAGGAGAGTTGGGTCACCAGGACACTCCTTTGTAACCTCGCCCCCCTATCATGGTATAGCAATATAAGGAGACCAATCATGAGGAAATGGGGAAAGATGGCAAGATGAGGGGCTAACGGCAAAATTAGAATCCTCGCTAGGTAGGCCACCTCATATGAATGGCATGGGCCACATGAGGCCAAAGCGGTACCGCCTTTTAGTCCAAAGGGTACTGCTTTTGGGCCTAGAGAAGCTAAGGACACCCCATCGAGTCACTCTCTTCCATGTTCACCCATGGTTGAGCATCCCTAGGATAAGGCAATAACTAGATTAACGAATTTACTATGGATTTACTAATGTTTAATCATGATACTCTACATGTTAAGTTATTATTGTAATTTTTCTCTAACTTGTTTGCAAGGATTAAATCAAGCCAAGGTACTCTCTAAATCCATTGTATGCTTGGGAAATTGGTAATTTAGGTTAAAATTAGTATAATGCCTATTAGGAACATCACACCACTACAAAGCATATGCATCAATATTAGAGGACAAATTATTGTGGGTTAAGATATGTTGGAGATGTGGAGTTAATGTTGCATGGCTTTGTGGATTCAAAAATTGAGCAAGTGATGCTAGTGCTAGGAAGAGCACTTCAAGTTTTTGTTTCTATGTACAGTCAACCATGATATCCCAATTCAAGAAGAAGCAAGGAGTGGTAGCATTGAGTTCAAGCAAGGAAAAAATACATAGCAACCTCTTCTAGTTGTTAGACTATTTAGCTTCACGAGTTGATAGTGAAAATTACTAATCAGCTGTTGGACCGGACAATGATGTACTTTGACAACCAAAGTTGCATCAAGCTCTTCAAGAATCCGGTGTTTCATGGTCACTCCAAGCATATAGGCATTAGGTATCATTTCCTTATAGACAAAATTCAAAAGGGAGAAATAGTTCTTAAGCATGAACCCCCAAATTCACAAGTTGTAGATATTTTGACAAAGCCTTGACAAAAGGAAAGTTTGGCATACTAGGGGAGAGACTAGTTTGGTGGAGAATACCTTCATAAAGAGGGTAGGAAAACCCCTACTAAAAGTACAAATATACTAAAAGTACAAATAACAAACACTGCAATACTCCACTAACAATTATAATTCTTTTATATTTCAATAATTTCTACTAACAACATACATTCAAATAGAAATCTAGCAATCTAATACAACTTATTAGACACTCCAATATTCAAATTGGACACCACTAATGATGCTATTGACACTCTAGAACTCATACTACACCTTGAGGTTTTTTGTCCTCACAATGGTTGATATCCATGCGTGAATAATTTCATCTCCAAGCCACAACTGCTAAAACACCACATCCAGCCCAACAAAAGAAATGATTTTTGTTTGCACTATTCAATGATCCTTTCCCTTCTTCCCCAAAGCTATCTATACTCTTCAACTCAAGAGATCCTAAATCAATCGCAATCAATTCCACAATTAGTGTTTTCTAACTAACAAACAACTCCCCACAATTCACTGGCAACTAACTAACCCATCCTACCTCCTTTTGTTAGGACTAACTATAGGTAGGTACCAAACCTGGAATTTGATGGTCTATTTGGCCGTTTTTTGCATTTTAGACCGTATATTACAACTTTAAAATTTATTAGATCGTACAAGTTGACTTGCTATATTTTTATATAACCGTATATGACACTTTAAATTATTATTAAATCGTAAAATTTATTATAGGTGTGTGTGTATATATATATATATATATATATATATATATATATATATATAATGTTTATTATAAAAATATAAATTAGTTTAGAATCTTTTCAAAGATGGAACATAATTCTTTCTAATTTTTAAAATATTTTTAACAATAAATTTAAGATTTTGACATTTTTACTAATAGCTATCATTGCTTTATATTAATATATATGATTTATAATATTTATTATAAAAATATATATTAATTCAAAATCTTTTCAAAATAGAATATAATTGTTTTTTAACTTTTAGAATATTTTTAACAAGATTTATTTTTAATATGAATTGAGAAACTTTTTATTAATTGTAAGAGTAAATTTAAGATTTTTAGATTTATTACTAATTATCAGTGTTTTCTAATTTTACATTATATATATATATAGGATATCCATATATGACTAATAACATAACAAGAATTTTCATTTTTTTTCAAGATACAAGTTGCAACATTTATGGGTGATTGGTGAGTCTTCCACTTGTAGATTTAACTTTGGAGAAACATCGATGATTCATTGCCTCTAGAATACCAATTCTCAACTTGTTGTCCATATCTTTTGTCAAAATCTCCACATTGTAGAATCAAAATTGTCATCTTAGGGTTGTTATTTTTCTGTTACTCCATGAACTTTGCACACTATTTGCATTGTCTCTGTTGTCCCTCTCCTTGGAATGTATATTTGGACTATATTCTTTGTTTATTGTGCTGAACAAGTTTGTGCCTTTCCTATTTTTTCTTGTTTATTCACTTCTTACTTGAGTTAATCTATCAAATGGTTTGCAAGCCCTTGCCTGAGCATCCACTTATGCATATGCAAGTAAGATAGCCTTAGAATAACATAAATTTTCATTTATCCATTTATCATTTTATGTTCATGATTCACTATAACCTGTTTTAGATGTTGCATGCTTGTAAATTACAGCAAGAATAATAGCAAAGGAAAAGTGATTGATTTCATTAGACAGGGTTGTCTTACAGCACGTTTTTCCTTGTGTGATAGTGAATTTCCTAACATTGTTTCATGGCTTTACTCTTGTCATTTGCAGTTGCATGGAAATTTCTAAAACCTTTTTTAATAATCCATTATGTGCATAATTTGTTATTCTTGCCTTCCACGATACCACAATATTCAGTCCATGTGTATGGTTTATGTCCTATACTCTGTATGCAAATATAAAATGATATTTTTTTCATATTTAATATGTATGATTAATAAAAATCACTAAAAATGTTTTAATATAGAAGATTTTCTATAAAAAAAATATAAATTAATTTTTTTGACAATTTATATTTTTCATAAAACATCAAATGAAAGGCATTTATGATCAAACCATCACAAAATTTTATATGACAGGTAGGGGTGGCAATCAAATTCCAGGCTTGGTAGGTACAGTTATGAGATCACCACAAATGCAGCGTCCTTATTTTAAATTAACCACTACCTAACTGGCAGACCAAGCTGCCTCAACAGGAAGACTCGGTCACCTTGCTCTAACTGAAAGACTAGGACCTTTCTAACTGCCAACAACGACTCGGTCAAGACTCACCTGTTTAACTGCTGACAAAATCAGAACTGACGATCTAATAAAAAAGGAAACATTATAGAGGGAGTGTTAGTCTTCTGAACATGTTACTTGGCTGCTTTTTTCCTTCAGCAGGGGCACAGAAATAGCAGCTTTTGTCTTTTTTGGTCCTGTTCTTAGCTTAGTGCAAGTCTTCTATTTAGCATGAAAATACTTTTCTTGTATTTAAAGGGATTCTAAAGATTAACTACTGTTCTTATTTCTAGAACAACGCGCTTTTTGTCATTTTCTTTATTCTCCTTATGCTGGGATAAAGCTTCTTTTCCTAAACTTGATGCTCCTCTGAGATGGGTGTTTATTTGTAAAGCCCAGAAACTTATCTTTTCTATAAAAGAGATGTAAGGTGCATAACTGAGAGAAGAGCAGAAATGATAGAGAGAGCAGTTTTGAGTGCAGTGTAATTCACTTTAGTTTAATCAAAGGTAGACTTTTGAGTGTTTGTTGTTCATATTTTCAGCTGTATTTGTTTGCAGGTTATCGTACTCAGGTCTTCTGTGAAATTTTATATTAAAGTTATGGTTAATTTTCTGAAAAAATAATGAAGTGACCTTACTTTTTTAGTTTGTTCTTATGGGCATTTGGCATAATATATCTTAGTTCATGTTTTCTTCTTCCATATAGAGATTTGGGCTCAACATAAGGTATTCTACCAGCATGCAGCTAGCTTTAGCAATGAATAACATTTTAGCTAATGCAAGAGCATTCTATTCTTTTTCACGCGCATTGATTTTGATTATATTAATTTGGCAAAGGATGATTTGAGCTGCTAAGGATAGTCATAATGTTTTGATGTCACAATGAAGAGTGTGAAGCTGCATTGAGATATTTCCCATATGGACTAAATGATCATCATGTAGCTTTGGCAATAAGGGATTCGCAATTATTTGAGCTTTGAAATACTTATAGCACCTTCCCTAATGTTAAGAAATAAAGGATAATCAATCAAAATAACTCAAACCATTGCCTGCTGTTGGTGTTTGGACAGTAGCACATCCGAGTAACCAATAGATCTCTCAAGCAATATATGCTTTGGCCCATCCAGCAAAAGAAAATGAAAGCTATTTACAAATTCAGCATTTGGTGTAGTGAAGCAATTAGGGTTGAAAGTTAACTTGTAAACTAAAGATAAATCAGTGCTTTACGAGTAGTTCCTGTCAAAAAAAGCTATTCTAATATAATAAATAAGATATCATAAACGAACAAAAGAGTTGCCTACATTCATAATATTATGTTCTTTTCCATTAATAGAATTCTATCATATAATATTGAGTTAAGTGCAAATAGGTTTCCAATAATTACTAAAAAATGATGCTAACGAATTAATAATAATTACAGGATCGAAGAAAAGGAAGACAAATCTTAATTCAGCAATTTGGCATAGAAAATAACATAACTTTCCACAAATTATAAGCATTCAGAAAGACTTTTTCTATTTAGATAAAATTCTAATGATGTACTAACATGATTCTATAAACTGAAAATAGTTCTCTAAAAGTAGCTAAGAAAACTGCTGTTATTGCAGAAAAATATTATTACAAAATATTAGTCATCGTGAAGAAAAAATAAAAAAATTACTAAAAAATATCCTAAAGAAATTCACATAGGCAGAAACGGAAATCCTAATTATTTTGAAAGGAACATGTAGAATTAAGAATGGTCGAACAAAGAATTGTACATAAATAAATAAAGGTATATTCTTTGCGGGTAATGCATCAGTTATTAACCTATTTCATGGTGGAGCCCAGGGTTCAAAGCCTCAGAAGACATAGTAAAGTGTTGAAGTTGGGCAAAGCACCGCATCCAACTCACTGGACAAGGGGCCGGGCACAAGTTGAGGTGGCTTTAACTGCAGAGAGATCCTGCGAAGATTATCCTGCCCCTGCCAAATCAAATACGTAGTATTGAACAGAATACAAGAAACCGGGTCTGCAACCACACTGAATTGTCAAGTCGCATAAAATCATAACCAAGTAGCACTCTTCACAAGCAAGCAGCAGTCTTCACCAAAGGTAAACACAAATGCCTTGGACCTTCAAATTTAACAAAGAAACAACACTTTCACTAGCAAAAGCCAAAAAGATAAAGCTAAAGGTTGTTTTTAGGTCACAGCCAACCTGGGCACCATAGGAGACTCCTGCTTTGGAGAAACCTATAGGGTTTCCTTAAATTCTCTTTCAATTCACCTTGCATATCATTCATAATGTGGAAACCTGAGGAATTTATTTTCATTCATTTTACATACTGTTGAGTTTTGTGCTACTAGGTTTCTACCTCGTGACAAGCTACCCTATAAACTGGACCTTGCAAATCGACCTACATGCAAAGACAAGAAATATCCCAACCCATTCTCTAATTATGAGAAAAGGATACTTAAAAACCTCTTCATTTTCAGAAAAGCAAGCCACTCTGTGAACCACACAAGGTTGTCCTAGGTTCTAGTCTTACATCTCATGCACAGGACAAGAAGCTTGCTTCCTCTATTAGCGCATGGAATTCTAAGTTATTCAAGGCTTATGAACGAATGAAAAACTATCACAAATGACTCAGCCGTCTCAAACCAACGAAAGATACTAAAATTGAGAACAGTGTTGCTTAACTAAGTAGAAAAATTCAGTAAATGTTAATGAGGAAAAGAACTCTTCCAGCCTTTCAAACATTTATTGCTCTCTTGAACGCTGTATATAAACCCGAGAAAATAAAGAAAAACACTCATGCCATAAATGCAGCTCTATATTTCCAAGAAAAACACGTTGCTCCATTCTTTTTTCTGGGTTTGCAAGAAGCGGAGATTTCGCCTTCCAAAACACAATAAAAATCACTAAACTAACGACAGTGGGAGTAAGATTTTCTTGCCAGAAGCAATTTAGCAACCCGCCCTTAACAACGTATTGTACCACCAAAATCACAAGAAAAAATAGGTGAATGGCATAATTAACATGACATTAACAGAAGCTAAACTGAAGAAAGAAAGGAGAAGAGGCTCTATCTTACCACATATGCTCAGCTCTGACTAACTCAAAAAGAAAGCGCCATTACAGTCTCTTTCCTCTGCCTTTCACCACCTCCGTCTTTTTACAATTTCTCTTTCTCTTCTTGTAATTACCCTTCATTTCCCTCGTGTCAACATCATTGTCCTTATATTCACATCCGCCGTCAAGAGCGTTTAATTAATTATTACATTTTCTTATCACCTTTAAATAATAGCAATCGTACTACTGGTCCTGTGACCAAAATATACCGTTTGAAGCTGTATTTTTGTTTTCAAAATTAAGAAACAGATTTTAGATAGGCTTAGAAAATTAACGGTGCCGGTGCCGTCCAGACGGGACATACAACTTCCGGCCCTCGCCACATCAGATCCATGACCCCGACCACCATACCCCTATATTATTAAGGTAGACAACCATGGTATCATAAGTGTCAATATGGGTAGTTGGCTTGGACAATAGCTTTGCTCTCCATTGGTTTGGTTAGAGCTCTTCTTGATTTATGTAATGTCCTCTTCGGGCATGATCTTTTAGGTTGGCCAGTTGGCCTATTAGGAGACCGTAGGTTACTCCGGAAGGTGAAATTAAGGTTTGATGTTTTGAAGGTTGCTATTTAACAAGTGAATTGATGATTGAATGGTGGATTCTTTATGGGTTTTCAGAGAGCTTTGTAGTGGTGTGTTTTCTTGGCATTCCGAGCACCTTCAAGAATTTACTATTTTTAGTAAATTCTATTTCTGGCAGTGGTCCTGTCGTCTCGGCACAGTTGGCTTTCCTCTTCAGTCGACTCAGTTGGTTTATTCAATTTTGGCCTTGGGATGCATTTTCGGAGAGATAAGTTCATTTCATTTAAATAACATTATATTTTAATGTTATATTACCCCCTTGGCCTAATCTCTTAACTTAATGTTGTATTAAAAGGTGGTCTTTAAGGGGTGGTGCCTCATTGAGGTAATTTTATAATTATTAAGGTCAAATTAAAGCTTTAAGTTGGACGCCTATATTGAAGAGATGAATTTCATTAAAGTCAAAATTGAAGCCTTGAAGAAAGTGACGCCTTTTCTTGGAGGGAAAAGAATTAGGGTTTCTTGAAGCTTCTGGAAGGGTCTTCACAAATTATAAAAGGACGTCTTGGGTCTTCACTTGGTTATCTTTTGTCTACAAGAAAGTTATGCTGCCGAAATGGTATTGGGACTGCTTCGAGGAATGTATGCCTCCTAGCTTGGCATTGCTTCTCGCTTGAGAGATAGCGACTAGTGATGAGGTAGTGGTAGTTTGAGTGATTTGTAGTGAGATTTCTGTATTGTAGTAGTTGTGTGGCTTTGTAGTTCAATTTATGCATATTAGTGAAATTTTGGAATTGTCTCTTCCCTGCAGCTGATTGTTGTTTTTATTCATAAGTCAAAAAATACAAAAAGAATCATTCTGGGTATTGCATTTATCTGTGTGTCTATGAGGAGCGACCTTTTCCTCTAAGTTGCAGATTTTTTAATGAAGTCTTGAATTTTTGAAGGAAAATCGCCCTTCCATGAGGGCCGTACCATTTGAGATTGCCTTGAAATTCGTGCATAAATAATATGGGATTTTTTGATTAGTTTTCATGATTCTATCTTGGGCATATTCACCCTAGGATCATTAGGCATCTTATCCCATGTGATTTGAGTGAAAATTGAGTGAGTTATGAGCATTTAGGTAGGGTGTTGTGTTGCTGGTTTTGCAAATTAACATGCTGGTCTGTCAGAACAGATTTGAGAAATCTGCATTTTCTTCATGGATTGGTGTTAGGAAGTCCTAAAAGGTCTTGTGGAAGACACCTTGTTATTGCAGCAATTTGAGGAGCATCTAATATTTGATCTTGCAGGCATTCGATATCTCATTGTAAGTTGAACAGTAGTACTGTCAGCATTTCTCTTAATCTTGCTTTATCATGTTTTGTAATGCCTACTTTACATTCTAAAGTTACATTGTATTTCTTTATATCTCCGCCATATGGTCGCCTCATTTCCGTACTGGATTTGGTAGCACATACTTGGTGTTGAGTTTTCTTTCAGCACTTGTAGTGGTAGAGATCCTCTGACCATATGTTCGTCCATCTTGGACACATTCTTGGTTAGAGTTACCTTTCAGCATGTCGAGATCATCACGACCCTTATGTTAAAGTCCCACATGGAGGCACATTATTGGTTAGGATTACCTTCCGATTGCATTTTGTTTTAAAGGCAGCAGCGATCCCTCTTATATGTGACCTCTCTCTTGTTGAGATTGAGTGTGCATTAGAGTAGCCTTGAGAGTTATTTATAGCTGATGGCAGTTAAGACTCACCCTAGCGGATTCTTGTTGTTGAGTTGTAAGAATTGAAAAAATTGGCTCGGTATATTTTGTAGTATGAGCTCATCCTACCATCTTGTAGAAACAAAGCATCTATAGTGACAAAGAAAGAGAGATGCTTAGCAAAAAGGGGAAGACAAAGAAGGCTACTGGAAGCCGGTTTAGTGGCATTTAGGCTCCTAAAGGGCCGGAATGCTCGGAGGAGTTTGAGGGGCTCGTTAGAAGTCTTCTCAGGAAACAAAAATGGGGGATAATGAGAGGACATCGGGTCGTAACAGAGATGATAGTGGGAAAGGAAGAGAAAGATCGATAAGTCCGGGAAAGAGATTCGAAAGGAAGATGGATGCCTTAATGGGTATGGTATCTCTCATGATGGGAAAAGTGGGTCAGAACCCAACTCCACAGAGCAACCCAGGACATAGAGGAGAACACAGTGCCACCAACCAGCATAATGGACATGCTGCTCAGCCTGCTACATACAGCACATACATTTCTTCCAGGCCATTCAAACCCACCTTCTTGGCACTAGTAAACTCTCAACCTGAGCCAGAAGAAAATTCATCATTTGTGGAACAGTTGAGACTCGGCCGTGCGGAGTATGATTCTCTCCCTGAAGAAATTAAGATAGATATGTCTTACAATGATTTCATGGATCATAAATGGAAGAATAAAGGACAAGGAAGACATTATGAACAAAGGAGGTCAGCAGTGCAAGGAGATTTGCATCAAGCAATCAACAAGGTTATGCTTCCGCACTTTGATGGGAGTGATAACGGTTCAGCTAGAGCTTGGATACAGAAGTTAGACAACTATCTAGCTCTTAGACCCATGGCAGAAGAAGAGGCGATTAAGTTCGCTACGCTACACCTAAATGGGGTGGCGCACGAGTGGTGGTACCATGGCCTAGTCATTTTAGGTCATGGGTCTATCACTACCTATGATGAGTTCACCAATAGGCTCATAGAGAGATTTGAGAAAAAAGATCCTGAAGTGCATTTCAGAGAATTGGCACAGCTTAGGCAATATGGCACAGTTGATGCCTACATAGCTGAGTTTCAGAGACTTTCAGTCATGGTCACGGGAATCACTGAGAGGCGTCTAGTGATCCTATTCAGTGAAGGATTGATGGAGCCACTCAAGGGTTGGATTAAAGCTTTTGATCCACCCTCCCTACAGGAGGCAATGAAGAAAGCAAGAAACATGGAGTGGGCTGCTCCTAAAGCAAAGTTTCAATCCAAGCCATCATTTCACAAAGGGGATAAAGGAAAAAGACATCATCAAAGACCTCATCATAAGGAGTTCAAACAGCATAAACCTCATGTCACAAGATTGGATCCAGAGACACTTAACGAACTCAGAAGAAAGGGGTTATGTTTCCGGTGTAGAGAAAAATGGTCCCAAGATCATGTTTGCCCAAAGGGAGTCAAATTTCATCAAATTGAATACTATTCAGCTGGAGAAAGTAATTCTGATTTTTCAGACCAGCAGTCTGATTTTGATGATAGTGAAGTGGAAAGAGCTCCAGAAGAGTCCGAAGATGAAAAGGGAATTGGAGGTACTTTGGCTCAACTTTTGAGCTTTCAAAAGAATGAATCCTTCAAAGTTCGAGGGATGATTAAGGGGCAGCGAATAGTTGCTTTGATTGACACTGGGGCAACACATAACTTCATTGATGAAGTTGTGGTGGCAAAGAAGGGGCTGCAAACAAAAGATTTTGAAGGCTTCAAGGTTATGGTTGCTGATGGGTTTCACATCTCATGCACCAAGAAGATCTCAAACATGACTATGCAATTGGGAAACTACGAAGTCAAGGACGACTTCTATGTAGTCAACATTGGAGATACGGATGTCGTTCTAGGCATTCAATGGCTGCGTTCACTTGGAGAGATCTCCTTAAATCTGCAAACCATGGAGCTCAAGTTTCAATCCGATGGGAAGAGGGTAGTACTAAGAGGAATGTCCAATGGGGGTCCTCGGATTGTATCATTCAAGAGAATGGCAAGGCTGATTCGTCATGATCAAGTTGAGTGGGCTGCAGAATGTATGATTCTTCCTGCTAGTCCGGTTGAAACTAAGAGAGACTATCCTCCTGATATTCAATCTTTACTCACAAAGAAGAGCAAGGTATTTGCTGATTTACCTCCTGGACCACCTCCTGAACGGGGTTCGGAGCATGTCATAGAGCTCAAGGAAGGAGCTAAACCAGTTATTACAACTCCATATCGGTACCCCAAGAAGCAAAAGGATGAGATTGAGAAAAACATTCAAGAACTCTTGGAGATGGGCTTCATTCGTCCAAGCAAGAGTCCCTTCGCTTCAGCAGTTGTTCTTGTGAAGAAAAAGGATGGTACCATCCGCATGTGTGTAGACTATCGAGCTTTGAATCAAAGCACCATCAAAAATCGATACCCCATCCTGAGGATAGATGAGCTACATGGAGCCAAGTTCTTTTCAAAGATCGATTTGAGATCGGGCTACTACCAATTTCGGATGAGAGGATCTGATGTTGAGAAGACAGCTTTTAGATGTCACTATGGCCACTTCGAGTTTCTAGTCATGCCTTTTGGGTTGACTAATGCTCCTGCTACCTTCCAGTCTTGTATGAACAGAGTCTTTCAGAAGCAGTTGAGGAAGTTTGTATTGATATTTTTTGACGACATCCTGATCTTCAACAAGACATGGGAAGAACATCTCAAGCACTTGGAGGAAGTGCTTAGCATCCTAGAATCTGAGAGCTTGTTTTCCAAAGAATCCAAATGTGAATTTGGAATGAAGGAGCTACTTTACCTTGGTCACATAACGTCAGGGAGGAAGGTTGATCTTAAAAAGATCAAGGCGCTTGTTATCACACCTCCTCGAGAACTTGACTCATTTGGAAGGGTTCTTGGGTCTTTATGGATTTTACGTAAGATTTGTGAAAGGCTACTACTTTGTAATGTTGTTCCTCTCATCGACCTCACTCTAAAAATTTCTTTTGTTGGTCAAAAAAGGCCCAAACCACTTCGATAAATCTAAGAGGATCATGAGCTCTTGTCCGTTTTAGCTATTCTCAACTTTCCTGCTTTTCGAAAGCCACAAAGGTGATGCATCCTAAGGAAGGAGTGGGGATGCTGTTTTGATGCAAACAAACATCCCATTGTGTTTCCTGGAGAGCGTAAAGTTAAGGGGTGTTGAAAGGACCTACTCCATCTATGACAATGAAATGCTTGCAATCATGCATGCATTAGCTAAGTTCAGACAGTATTTGGTGGGGAGCAAGTTTGTGGTCAAGACTGATCACAATAGTCTCAAGCACTTCATGCATCAGAAAGATTTGAACGAGAGGCAACAAAAGTGGGTGAGTAAGCTTCAAGCTTACGATTTTGACATTGAATATGTCAAAGGTAAAAACAATATTGTGGCCGATGCTCTATCTAGGAGACCTCATTTGAGCTCATTATGTGAGCTTACTGCTGATTGGAAGAACATGTTGCTTGCTGATTATGCCAAAAATCAGTTTGCAACCAGCATCATTGAGGGTACTTTTCATGACGAAAGGTACAAGGTGGTTGAAGGGTTGATACACTACAAGGGTAGAATCTTTTTGGTGGCTGATTCTAAGCTCAAAAAGAAGATTTTGTTGACATTTCATGACATTCCACTTGCTGGTCATCAGGGGTTCTTCAAGACATATAGGCAGATTCGGGAAAGATTTTCTTGGAAAGGGCTGAAAGGGGAAGTTCAACGCTACATTCAGGAGTGTCCCACTTGTCAAATGAACAAGAATGAGCATACTCTACCTGCTGGTCTGCTGCAACCTCTCCCTATTCCCAATCAAAAATGGGAAAGCATATCGATGGACTTCATCACGGGGTTGCCCAAGGTCCAAGGGAAGGACTGTATCTATGTTGTAGTGGATAGACTAACAAAATTTGCTCACTTCTTCGCCATTACCAGCTCTTTTTCAGCAGCCCAAGTTGCAGATCTGTTTTTTCATGAGGTGTTTAGGTTACATGGGTTGCCAAAAAACATTGTGAGTGATAGGGACAGCAAGTTCCTAAGCAGTTTCTGGCAAGAGGTCTTTAGAATGAGTGGTACAGTGCTTACTCCAAGCACTAGTTATCACCCCCAAACCGATGGACAAACTGAGATAGTGAACAAGTGGTTGGAAGGCTATTTGAGAAACTATGTTTCGGAGCAGCAAAGAGCATGGGTGAAATGGCTTCACATAGGCGAGTATTGTTATAATTCTTCTTTTCACATGTCAATAAGGATGTCACCTTTCATGGCTCTATACGGTTATGAGGCTCCTAGCTTTGCTGATTTGGTGTTTGGAGATAGCAAAGCCCCTCAAGCCAAGGATTTGTTGCAGCAGAGTCAAGATATCTTGAAGTCATTGAAGAACAATCTTCAGATTGCACAGAATTAGCAGAAGATGTACGCTGATCAGCGGCGTGTTGAGCGCTCTTTTGAGGTTGGGGATATGGTTTATCTTCGATTATAGCCTTACAGACAGTCTACTCTCAAGAAGAGAGGAGCTGAGAAGCTCAAACCCCGTTTCTATGGGCCGTTCAAGGTTACCAGAAAGGTGGGAGCAGTAGCTTATGAGTTGGAGCTACCTTCGAACAGCAGAGTACACAATGTCTTCCACGCGGTCTCACCAAGAAGGCACTTGGACACAATGTTGTTAAGCCTACCAACATTGCCACCTTTGGATGAAGAAGGGCAATTTCGGCTTTGATTCGTGAGGATGCTCTTTGAGGAAAAGAACAATTCAAGAATACTTGGTGAAGTGGAAGAACCCTTTGGAGGATGTAATTTGGGAGAATGATGAGATTAAGCAACATCTCTGTTTGTGGATTGCTTGGAGGACAAACAATCTTTGGGGAGGGCGGACTGTAATGTCCCCTTCTCGAGCATGATCTTTCCAGTTGACCGTTGGCCTATTCCGGAGACCCGCAGGCTACTCGGAAGGTGAAATTAGGGTTTCGTGTTTTGGAGGTTGCTATTGCTCGTGAATTGATGATTGAATGACGGATTCTTTCTGGGTTTTCAGAGAGCTTCGCAGTGGTGTGTTTTTCTTGGCATTCCGAGCACCTTCAGGAATTTACTATTTTTAGTAAATTCTATTTTTGGCAGTGGTCCTGTCGTTCTCGGCATAGTTGGCTTTCCTCTTCAGTCGACTCAGTTGGTTTGTTCAATTTTGGCCTTGGGATGCATTTTCGGAGAGATAAGTTCATTTCATTTAAATAATGTTATATTTTAATGTTATAATACCCCCTTGGTCTAATCTCATAACTTAATGTTGTATTAAAAGGTGGTCTTTAAGGGGTGGCGCCTCATTGAGGTAATTTTATAATTATTAAGGTCAAATTGAAGCTTTAAGTTGGACGCCTATATTGAAGAGATGAATTTTATTAAAGTCAAAAATGAGGCCTTGAAGAAAGTGATGCCTTTTCTTGGAGGGAAAAGAATTAGGGTTTCTAGAAGCTTCTGGATGGGTTTTCACAAATTATAAAAGGACGTCTTGGGTCTTCACTTGGTTATCTTTTGTCTACAGGAAAGTTATGCCGTTGGAATGGTATTGGGACTGCTTCGAGGAATGTATGCCTCCTAGCTTGGCATTGCTTCTCGCTTGAGAGATAGCGACTAGTGATGAGGTAGTGGTAGTTTGAGTGATTTGTAGTGAGATTTCTGCATTGTAGTAGTTGTGTGGCTTTGTAGTTCAATTTATGCTTATTAGTGAAATTCTGGAACTGTCTCTTCCCTGCAGCTGATTGTTGTTTTTATTCATAAGTCAAAAAATACAAAAAGAATCATTCTGGGTATTGCATTTATCTGTTTGTCTATGAGGGGCGACCCTTTCCTCTAAGTTGCAGATTTTTTAATGAAGTCTTGAATTTTTAAAGGCAAATCGCCCTTCCTTGAGGGCCGTACCATTTGAGATTGCCTTGAAATTTGTGCATAAATAATATGGGATCTTTTGATTAGTTTTCTTTTGGGTTCTATCTTGGGCGTATTCTCATTAGGATCATTATGCATCTTATCCCATGTGATTTGAATGAAAATCGAATGAGTTATGAGCATTTAGGTAGGGTGTTGTGTTGCTGGTTTTGCAAATTAACATGCTGGTCTGTCAGATCAGATTTGAGAAATCTGCATTTTCTTCATGGATTGGTGTTAGGGAGTCCTAAAAGGCCTTGTGGAAGACACCTTTGTTATTGCAGCAATTTGAAGAGCATCTAATCCTGAATCTTGCAGGCATTCTATATCTCATTGTAAGCTGAACAGTAGTACTGTCAGCATTTCTCTTAATCTCGCTTTATCATGTTTTGTAATGCCTACTTTACATTCT
>VDFB02204745.1:0-10887 GCA_007258455.2 Sequoia sempervirens | reverse complement strand
TAGTGAGATTACTCATAGAATCTACAGGTGATGTTTGTACCTCTTGTGGAAGCAAGTTATGAAAAAATCGCTGAAAGTTTAGGTAGTGAACTCTTAGAATTTGGTTGCTGCAGGAAATATTGTAGATGGCTACCATTTGGATCAGATGAACTACCTGTATCAGAAATAAATTGTAGAATTTGAAAAAGCAAAGCATCCTCACTCTGAAGTTGTGAGAATGGATCATTTTGAAGCATCATTAATTGAGCCAAGGAATTGGCTTCTTCAGTTTCTTCCCCCACATCTGGCCAAATAGGTTGAGACAAATTTGGTTGAGGTCTAGCAGGCGGATACAAAGCCAATTTTTTTGTGGATTGTCCATCAGAAATGGTCATATCTCCAGAATGACATCCTATAAAAGCATCAGCAGTTGCTAACCATGGTCTACCAAGGATAACTGGATACCCCCCTAAAGTTGCCTTAACTGATAATATTGTGAAATTAACTGGATACTCCTAAGATTCAAGAGTGACAATTATGTCTTCCACCATCCCATCAGGTTTAACTGTGGAGCTATCTGCAAGCTGCAGAACTGTGGGTGTAGACCTAATGTTTGAAATATTCAAGGAGTCCATAGTATGCTTTGTCATGACATTAATGGCAGCATCTAAATCAATCAAAACATTTGTTACAACTTGGCCATTTATATGTATCTGCACTACAGGACTTCCAGGGTCAATATGCTTTGGGATGACTACATTTCCCAACATTATATCAGCCAATTTCCCTAAGACATGAATTGTTTGAAGATAATTTTTCTTTAGTCCAGGATTTTTCAAACAAGCCTCTTTAATAGTTTTTCCAAATATGGGAACATCTTTAATAGCTTGAAATAAAGGGATTTGAATCTATACATTCTTGAGTTGATCCAGAAAGTCAAAAGTGGGTTCTTCCATGGATTTAAATGCAGTACTTTGTAACCTCTAAGGAAAAGGTGGATTGTCTTGACTTTGCAAAATAGGCTCTTTAGAACCATATCAGTTATAGGCGTATGCTCAGTAGGAACAGTAGGTGCAGTAGATTCTTCAAGGGGAGAATTTGGTATTTCAGTAATTAGAGGCAGTTTTGGAGCAGGTAGAGTGGTTTCAGACCTCAAATGAATATCATTTATGTTTAAGGCATAAGCTTGATATTGGTTGGATTCGGCAAGATACACAGGCTGCTATGGCTACTGCTGTTGCTTATTATTGAGATTTGGCAATGGCTGGGCAGGCATAAAAATTTGTTTTAGAGGTCTAGTATTTGTGGCAGTTACTGCAGGAGGTGGCATGAGGGCCTGTGGTTGTGGCTATGGAAGCTGCAGGAATCTAGGGGACTAGTTTTGCCATTGTTGAGGGCCTCTCCATTGAGGATTTTGCTACCAATTTCCTCGAGGTGGGGTCCATTTTCCTTGTGGCTGCTGCCAACCTACTTGAGGAGATTGCCATTGCAGGTTCTGATAATTAGGCCAACTTGATTGAGGTGGATTCCAGGGTGGTGGTGGTCCATATGCAGGTTGCCATTGGTTATTATAGCCAGAATAAGGATTACCAAAAGTTAAAGGATCTTGAGGCATACCTTGTCTTTGGGCCCATGGTCTCCTTTGTGCAACAAAGAACACTTGATCATCATCACCTTCTACTGGCTTGAAGTTAGTAGGTAGTTGCTTAGCTTCCAAATTAGCCACCATCTTGCATCTGCAGTCATGTTTCTTCTATCCGCAGTATGGACAGAACTCGGCCAAAACTACCTCAGCTTCCTCATGTTTCTTCCGAGCTTGCATAGTGTCCAGTTGTGTAGCCATATTATTAATAATGTCCTACTTGAAGTCAGATAGCAAATTTATTATCTCCATCCAGGAAACTCACCAAAAGAAGACTTCCCCATTGTAGCATGATGACCTCGACCTTTCTTAACTATTGCTCGAGAGTAGTTAGGACATATTTTCTTTATATCATCCCAAGGCAGTTGGGTTATATCACCTCCTCCCATTAGGTCCAGGGCGTCTATACAAGCATCACTGATTTCCCTTAGAAAGAGTAGTTTCTGAGAGTCCTCATTGAGAGTATGGTTTGAGTTCCTTTTTAGTGAAAACAAAAATCTAGAAATGTAATCTTCCAGACTTTCATCCTCCTTCTGCTGAATTCAGAATATGTCATCACCTTTGCTGGCACTCTTACAATATTCCTTATACTTCTCAAGGAATTTCGTCTGCATGGCTGCCCAACTATCAACAACGCCTCTTCCTAGACTCATGAACCATCTAAGAGCTCTCTCCTTCAAGGTGGAAGGAAATAACTTCAGTTTATGAGCATACGTATTGTAGTCATAACTATGATAGAGGACATCGAACTCAAACAGAAAAGTTTTTGGGTCCTCCGTAACCAGGCCATAAAACTTGGGAAGCAAGGAAGAGGGAACGCTTTAAAGATTTTTAGTATCTCTCTAGGGAATAATGGGAAACTCAAATGCTGGAGGTGGATTAGGTGGATTATTTGCCATGTTTGCTTGCTGGAATAACAGAGCGAATAGATTTTCCTCAGGTTCGTTGTCAGCTAGGTCAAATGGTAGTTTAACAAACAGGTTTTTAGGGAGGAACCTTCCCAGTGCATCTCTTCTTCTTCTATGCATGCAATACGATGAATGGTGGTTTGAAAGATTTTGAAAATTTTTGACTAACAAACTAAACTAATGCTAAAAATGACTTCTGACAAATTCTTAGCTAGACGCCATCCCCAGCAATGGTGCCAAAAATGGTCGTGCCCACAAAAGGATATCAAAATCACAGTAAAACCTTTTCTCGGGAATTGGATATTCCAACAGGTGACTAATATCTCTTTATGGATGTTCATTTACTTGTCAAACCAAGGGATGTATACTTTAAATGGTGCAGCATAATATATGCACTAAGAACTAGTTTCAGCCAAAACTTAGTAGAAATAAATACTAGAAAAGAATTCTATCTAGACTACAGGAAGGTAATGAAAAGTTATTTAACTCAACTATGATTTGATTAAAACAGAAACCATAATAGCTACGATTGAAACACAAACTATGAACTGGCCTTATGCTCTAGGAACAGGCATAGGGATGGATTCCCTATGCTGTAGGAGCAATACAAAACTGAGTTTGTATGAAAACTTCAAAGATGAAAGCTAACTAAAGATCAACAGAAAAGAACAGCTAACTAACTAGCTACAGATACTTACTAAGTGGTCCCCCTTAGCAAGCATCTACTGATTATGCAGGTGCTGAACTTAGAACTTCATTAAAATTTATTCATGAAAATAGAATAGTATACATTGCTTTGTTGATATGGAAACTAACAACAAACTCTGTCTCTTGTCAAACAAATTCTGCTTTTCATTATCATACTGATTCTTATATGATGTCTACTATCACTATGCTTCTATCTTACTCTATCATCTCCCTCTCACTCGCATAGGAGTACTTTATTTAAAATCAGGAGAGCAACTAACTAACTAACCCTATCAAAGAAAGACGTGGAAGTAAAGTGCATCCCAGAATCAAGGAACAAACTTCATAAATGAATTTATGCACTCAACCCGATCCGGAGAGAATCTAGCACTCCACTCTTTCCAGATTGACTGTCATTAAAAATATTTCCAAAAGGTTTCGGTCAAAGAGTCTTCGCCAGAGCTTCCTCGAAGTCATGTAGGAAATAGACTTTACTGCAAGGCCAAGATCGGCTGCACTTGACTCAATCATTCTTCAACAACCTGCGAAACAAAAGGTAATAGATGCAAAAGAAAAGGCGTATGGCACATACATGATATTCGTTCATTAATCACACATTTAAATCTATTTCATCATTCAAAAACTATATGCGATATACCAGTCATTTAGGGAGTCAACGGGGCAATAAATGTAATCAAGTCAACATAATAAGTTGCAGGAATATGAAAATATTTTGCTATAGGATATCCCAATAAAAGGTTTCAATAGAGTTTAAACAACCACAAAATAACAAAAGTAAAGATATTAAGAGTCCATCATAATATCCAAACTATGAGCACATTTTAAGCTCATCACCAAACACCAAACATAGTTTTTGCAAATCGGATATCCGATTTGCAAAAAGTATATATAAAAACTTTTGTCGTTGTTTTGAAGTCATTCGGCAGTGAAGAACCCACGGGCGCATAGTGCATCCATTATTCACTTAACGGATATCCAAATTGGGCTAAATTCGATTTGGAAAGGTAAGCTTTTTTATTTTTATTTGATTTGATTCAAATTTTTTTAGATTTGAGTAATTTCATATGTTTTTTGTGGATTTATTTTAAAAATAGGGTTTTTGATTGATTTTTTGTGAAAAAAAATGAATTTAGAATATATTTTGATTAAAAAAAATGAATGTTTTTTGTGGATTTTTTTACAACAGGTTTTTGAATGAAATTTTTATGAAATTTTTATTCTTAGTATGGATTTTGATAAAAAAAAAGAATGTTTTTTGTGGATTTTTTTTCAAAATAGGGTTTTTGATTGAATTTTTATGAAAAAATTGAGTTCATAATGAATTTTGACAAAAAAATGAATGCTTTTAATGGATTTCAATTTAAAAATATTGTTTCATTTATATTGTCTAATTTTAGATTAATTATTTTTTAACTTTAATCAGGCATTATGGCTGCTGAAAATGAGAATGCACAAATTCCACCAATTGAGAATAAAAATCCACCAGCTGAGAATCAAAATGCAAAAATGACAAATGCTCTGCCACCTTTATAGCCATCAATTGAAGACTTAATTAATAAAAAATTGGATCAATTGAGGGTAAGAAAATCCCTCAATTATCCCATATGTCAAACACCTTGACAGGAATAATTACAAATGTAGAAACCCTCTCCACCCAACATAATGCCTTTCATTCGTAGCAAGAAACCATGAAGGAATATTATGCATGTGGATTGTCTTATGATGATGTGAAAGATCTCTAAATAATAAAATCCCAAATAGCCTCTTTATTTATTAACCCAAACATTGGTTTGCCAGTTAATATTAACAAACCAAAACTTTCTATAAAATGGTGCATGCATAGGGGCATAGTAGATAACTTTTGGGATCATTGTTGTATGGTTTTTTATAAACCACCCAACAATAATCTTGATGTACCTTTTTACTTTATTAAAAAATTAAATGCTAAGTTTTTGTTAGGGCATCATGTCAATTACTTTGACATTAAACCCTCCCAGGACGTTGGTAGAGGTATGCCTCAGGATAGGCTAGAGGTAGCTAGAGTAGTTAGGTGCCTACATGTTCCTCGTCCTCGCCTTCCTCTACCACCTCCAGTACAACATCCAAATATTATGGAGGATGCAACCACACAAACTATCTAGGCCATTCACTCTTTGAGTGGTCTTTTGGTTTCCCATGCTTCTTCAGTAGCTCAGCCATAGTCTAGTGATCTTGGTGATGGATTCGGTGTTGCTGCATCATCCTCCTTAGGTCCACATATTTGCAATACATGTCAAAAAATATGCTTGGGTCCTATTGTACAACCCCCTGAGCATCCATTAGACACTTCTGATTATGGCGTCCAAGATGTGGAGATTATAGAAGATCACACATAGGAGAGTGTAGCACACCCTATAGAGTCCTCCCCTACTAGAGAGGTGGACATTGGAGTAGTTACACACATAACATTTAAGGTGTAAATTCATAACTTGCATTTTTAAAAAAATTAATATTAATAAGAGATAGTATCAAGTACTAATATTTATTTACATGGTCTATTTAATAGTTAATGTCTGAGGAGAAGATCACATAGGTGACTGATAGCACCCTTAGCACCATTTCATTTGGCCTCGACATGCACACAGTATGTATTTTTGCACTCACTCATTTACATATTTTTACTGTATATTTGCTTGTCATTTGAATTGTCAATAATGAAATTATATATTAACTTATATGTTTATCTTACTCTCTACTTGTAGGAAACACCTAGTGTGAGTGAGGCACAATGCTCTCTATACTATGGAGGTACTGTGTTAGATAAGGGAAAGATAATTTAACTCAAATTTGATTGAATTAAAATTTATAAGATCTTTTATTGTTTATGCATACATTGACATAGATTCGTAGTTTCATATGTACTTGTCATTTTTATGTACAGGCGGTTGTGAGCTATACATCATTGTTGATAAGTTCCACAACACTTGAAGGAGTAGGTATTGAAACACCTAAAGGAGGAGGTGTTGAAACACCTCAAGGAGGAGGTGTTGAGACACCTAAAGGAGATACAAAAAAAGATCAACCTAAAGAGGTATGTGTTTATTTTATTTTGTGCTTGCTAAATATGTTCTTATTACTGACAATTCTATGCTAACTTGGATCAATTTCATGTTTTTGTTCACATTTATAGATTGACGTTACAAAAGTTGGTTTGGTTAGTTCTTTTAGAGGGGTATATTCTAGGACTCTTGACCCTTCAAAAAGACGTATATTTTAGGTAATGAAGATTTCAATTTTAGAGTTCAATTATAATTCAATGTGTAGTGATTTTTATGTTAATTATTCAATTTTAAATTGTATAGTATAAATAATCTCAATTGTGGTTTGACTTTATCTTGTGCAACTACCTTCAGAGCCAACAAGTGCTTCAAAGAGGCTCCACTTTGATGATCCACCAGTATTTTAGGATGAGATAGGCATTTTGGCATGTAAATTT
Organism: Sequoia sempervirens; assembly: GCA_007258455.2. NCBI lineage: Eukaryota > Viridiplantae > Streptophyta > Pinopsida > Cupressales > Cupressaceae > Sequoia > Sequoia sempervirens. The sequence goes on along the minus strand of VDFB02204745.1, from coordinate 4,175 downwards.
TGAATAGATACCAAGATGGCATATGCCACATATTGTAAAACTTTGCTTGAGTTGGCATTGATGCCATTTTTGTATATGGACATACACTTGATTATTGGATAATTTGATATATATAGAAGTTGACAATCAAAATTTGATTTCCTCCTCATGTGCATGATTAAACTCTTCAAAAACTTAATCAAGTGAGCAATGGTTAAATATCAATGTACAATAGCATAAAAAGAATGGTTAAATATTATGTAGTTTATATTCATATTGCTGATTACATTGCATTGCCCATCTTTGAAACTCAAAGCATTATTTCACATTGCATAAGTAACAAATAGATACTCATATGATTAACCTTACACCATTTGATTTTCTTCTTTGTCAACTTTCCCATGCCTTAGTAAATTTGGTGGTCCATTTGTAACCATCATTTTTTTTATATAACATAAATTCACCTTTTTACATTGATAAATTCACCTTTTTCAAAAAATGAATATGGCTAGAATCCCATATGAATACAAATAATATATCATATAACCATTTTTCATATACTTACTAGCACTTTGTGTCTTCTTAGATGAGCCAAAATTTGTTGGCCAACTACCTCCGCCTTCATCAATGTTCCATATTTTAATCATTCCATCCCAAGATGTTGTGACCATTTGTTGACTAGAAGATTCAATTATTTGCAGGCATGAAATGACATCATCATCCACTTTGACCTAGAAATTTAGTAAAAGAATATTATTAAAAGTTGTGAGCTCTATGAAAAATAGATGTTTATCTGAGTGCAACACCAACTAAATATGGATTCTTTTAAAAAATAAAAAGCAAGACAACTTTTAAACAAATAATTTAATCACAATGTATTTTTCACAAATAAAATTTGTATAAACCACTTCTCCATAATGGATAGTATAGAAAATAATTGCATTGGTAGAAAAAAACTCCAAAACATTTCTGATTTCCTTGATTAATTGAATCTTAAGTAGAATCCCCACAATAATTATGTTTTACATAAACCGATAGGAAAACAACATTGCTTGGAAAGTTTATCTCTAATATTTTATGTTCCTTGTACAATAATTTAAATAATTTTGAAGAAGTTATATGAAAATATGGCTTCTTAAATTCTTCTTTAATTTGAAGGTTAGTTTTGATAGTGAGTAATTTATTTCATAGATGGATTTTAGCTTTTGCTTGATTTTTGTGCACTATTCTTTCTTCTATAAATAAAATGAGACATGCTAATTCACATTTTCACTATAATTTCTCTATTTTCTTCCTCAACATATCTGTCTCTTGGGCTTTGATACAACCCTGTCAGGGCCTGTCCTAATCACATTTAGTCCAATCAAAAAGAAAAGTTCATGCATTGCTTCTCCCTACACTAGTAGACCCTGGCTGGAGGTTTTATTTGATATTGTCAACAAACATACATCTGGTTGTTTGAATGAATGGGGGAGTTATAGCCTTCCCAAGCAAGAGGTCATGACAACCATCAAAATTATACACCACAAACACTATTTCTTTCCCTGTGAGTAAAGGATAAGTGTACTTAAATAAGGTTTAATAGTAGAGAGAATAATATTGTTTAGGTAAAATTGTTTTCACATAACCAAGATTACAATGATCAAAAAAAAATTAGAAGAATATTGGGATGCTGAAATCCACTATGCTTGGTGTACAGATGCAACCTTTGTGTGAAATTTCCCTCACAAATCCAAACAAGTTTCATCCTCCAAACTCTAGGAAACCAATGGGGTTTCGTCGAAAAATCTCCATAACCTAAGGGTTTTTGTCCTTAGATTCAACAAGTGAACACAAGTGTCCTAACTTTGAATTTTGGATTTGTTGAGATGATGTCCAAAGATTATCCAAACTAATGAAGTTGTATTCCTTATATAGAGGTTGAAGGCCTAACATGGGTCCAAAGTTTCTTGCCATTTTCTCACATTCAAATTTGGGCTCATTAATTGCATTCTTGGTTAGTCGTGGTCATGGGTGGAGTCCATTCAAATGGTGAGGTTTTGTGAAAGTGCATGCTTGAGTGTGGAGATCTAGGGAAATGATTGCTTTAAGTTCAAGCAAATAATTATCCCAAGGTCCAACATCAAGGCTTCAGGCAATGGGATTCTTGGGTGTTAGGACACAAGACAATGGGGATCTAGGGGTTTGAGGATTAGGATATACCCCATTGGCTATTTTACAAATGTAAGACATCATCAAAAGGCCCAAAGATCCAAAGAGGAATGTATGGTTTGAGAAGTGGTGGTCAAGGTATTAGGGTGTTATGTGAATGGAAAGGAAAAATTTCAAAGGCCCACAAGAGAAGGAAGTGGGAGATGGAGGCACAAGGAATGAAATAATGCATGATAGTATTAGAGAGTTTGAAATCTCACCCAAAGTAGGAAAGTGACCCATATTTCAAACTCAAAGCATTATTTTGAATCATTGTTACATTGGTCTTGAGAGTGGTAGCTTAATATATGTTTGGAAAATACAAAGCCTAGTTTACCTATGCAGTGTAATAGTGGCATAAGAAGAGAGATGTTGAAGAGTACATCAATTCAGTGAGAACCGAAGTGTAATGTGTTTTAGTTTGTGGTACTCCTTTGTTTCTCTATAGATGTGTGATAAATTCTTAGCTCAATGATGTTGAACAATTTTAGAAAAAAAAAGTTGTGTCACAGTCTGCATTCAATCCAACAAGCAAAAATCAAAGCTTAGCCTCTTGGAATGAAAATGCTTGTTTGCAAAACAAATGAATAAGAATGAGGTAGTTAAGGTGTTTGAAGTTATTTAGAGGTCACTTTTAGGGTGGGAGGCTTAAAACTCCATTTTAAATGCACAAAAAAGAATGAAATTACTTCAAACCAATTTTGTGAAGAAGTTAACTATGTTGCTCACTAGTTTCCCTTAAGAGTCCAAAGTGCTAAAAGGCAACAATCTTTGAATGGCTATTTCTCAGAGACCGTGACGTTTATAGGCTCTCCATCCAAGGCTGTGGCATCATGTTGGGACCATCTACAAAAACCTCTCTCGATTTTTGCTATCTCAAAGGTGCCTACATCTAAGCTTTGAAATGAATAAATCTTTGAAGAATCTTTGATTGTGTGACAATTCAATCTGCCTCCCATTGTACCCTCCTCAATGAACCAAAAGAATCTGTGCACTATTGAATGAAGTGTCCCTCCCTATGACAATGCTGAACTACACCAATCAACTATAGAATGTGCATCTCTAAATTTTTCTCCTAAAATCTTCAATCGCTCCTTAACTAGATCTCTCTTTACACATGCACCTACTCCATCATGCTCCCCTTTCCCATGTCCAGCTTCAAAAAAACTCCAACTATGAGGTAGACCCCAGTCTACATGCATTCTACTCATCCAATAAAACATACTAGCATTCTTGAATTGACCTGTGCAATTATTTGACCAAATTAGATGTCAGCCCAATGCCATATCATGCTCTTGCAAGAACTCAAAAAAATTCTCAAAACAATGTTGGACATAATCAGACGAGTGAGATCTATCATCACTCATATAAAAATGATACTCTCTGATTATCTTTCGATCCTCCTCTGTACTATTAGGTGCATGTCTAAACATTATGTGGACAAAAATAGCAATCTGAATGGAATTGTAATACTGAGATTGTACCTCGTTTTGTGGTTGCAATGTGTAGTTTTCTGCAAAATCAACCACTGATATAATAGTTCCAATCGGTAAAGAGTCCTTACACATCCTAAATTGTCGATCCAACCACTGATACCTATGACTATGCCTTACATACTTGTAGAAAAGATTGTCCTTAAAATCTGAAATAAAATCAGCAACACTGCATTCTTTTGTAACCACCTAACATCTAGAACCTTCACCCCCACTTTACAAAGTATATTTGAATATCTCATATCTCTTTTTCTCAACAAGCTTCTTTCCAGATTCATGTTCAAAACTCTCATGAAAACATTGAAAAAACTTTGACAAGCCACCACATTGTGAGGGAGGGTCTTGAGAGATAGAGAGAGTAGAGGGTTTAGGGTTATGGGTAGAAGGGAGAGAGATAGAGGGATTTAGTGAGAGAGAGAGAGAGGGAGGGAGTGGGAGAGAGATAGAGGGTAGAGGGTAGAGGGTAGAAGGTAAAGGGTAGAGGGGAGGGAGATAGGAGTGACTGAGAGAGAT
>VDFB02204742.1:0-12257 GCA_007258455.2 Sequoia sempervirens | reverse complement strand
GAAAAGAACCTTGAGTTGAACTATCTAACTTTCTTTTGCACCTTAGCATGGAATATTTGATCAAGAGAATAGGTTTCACACTTTATCAAGCAGTCAATTTAAAACACATCAACAGGATCTGCATGCATGGGATTCTTGGAACATTTTGTAAAATCCTGTAATGAATGTATTGACATATATTTCTGAATTGCTGTTTTGTATTATTCTTGTATCTACTTTACTATTTGCTCTGTAATAATCAATCAAGTAGAGTTAGCAAAAAAACACCTATCAGGAGCAGAGGCTGATGTAGTTCACCTGAATAGTTATATAATATCTTAACCTTTAATCAAGAAAAACCTAGCTAGACCAACAGGAGAGGAGAACCCAGCTCGATCAATGGAGCAAGTAGGAGAGAACTTCCCTCTCTCATTCAAACAATGGGAGAGCACTCAGCCTTGTTAAAGGTTCTATGCACATAATTCCAGAAGTTAGACCTATACATGTTAATTATTATTCTCATCACCCATATATACCCCAACAACCAAAAATGCAAAATATTGGAATCAAATATATGTATACTTAGTGTGCAGTTCAAACAGGCCAAGGGTATCTGATAGTATCACATTTTTTATCCATCATTCTCAAAATGAGATACATTCATCCCAAAATATTCCATATGCCAAAACTCCAATAAATCCCTCCAACATTGGCATCCAAGTGATCATAATATGCACCTTCAATCGATAAATAGATAGCACTTGACTCAACACTTTAATCATATTAAACTGTGTACAAGATCTTTTAGCACTTTCCATCCATGTTTCATCAGTTAACCATCTACATTTGTAGGAGCAAAACTAAGTTATACACAACTAGCTAAAAATAGAGGACCAAGTACCAAACACCAAATGGTTAGTTCATAAATGATTGATATCATCCAACTAGCCACTTAACACGAGACTCCATCCTTTATAAGTTGAATCTCTTACCATGATCAATAAGTATCTCTAGTGCCTCTTCCAAAACCATGGACATCAAATGCTGCACTCTCAACTTTAAGTTTTGGAAACTGCCCAATAAGCTTGCAAAAATGGAGTCACCTGACCAGAAGGATCCTGCCAGTCCCACCACCCATGATCACCTGCAGCTATATCTAGTTCCCAATTAGTTCTTTGGTCATCAGCACATTGTTCCTCATTCTATCTAGGATATCTTATGCTCTTTTTGGATTTTTATCGACCTAACAACCACCGTTGTGAATGTTATCAGAAGCTGAATAGCTTTTGGTATTTAGATTTAGTTTATGTTGTGTTCAATTGCTGTTACTTAACTTTGGTTTAAACAATGCTTCTTACACAAGCTTTGTATTTGATAGCACAGAGTCTGACTTAATAGTCTTATGTCAGGAAGGTTTCATACAGCTCAGTTACTGTTCACGGTCACCTTTTGAGGTTTCATTTGATAACAAGGAGGTATTTTCCAGGTATTTTCCATAGCAATATCGTATCCTTCATATGTCAATACAGTTCATACCTTTGGTTTGTATCAAAAACACAACGTTATTCAGACTGAAGAAGACAACAAATGCACATATCTACCATATTCCAGAATTGAAGATGGCTAGTTCAGAAAACTGATCTAACAATTAACAGTGAAATCAACTAAGAGTCTAAATTATTTACTAATAATTAATAAACAAAAAAGCTGTTTCAATAAAAGAAGAAAAAGTTACCTGTCCGGCAAATAAATCCATCTCGCTTGTAGCACATATATCTAGACCACGGCGCAAGGCATTAATCAGGCTAGACTTACCAACTCCACTAGGCCCAACTACTACAGATGTTCTCTTTTCCAAAACATTAGCAATAACAGTCAGACCAAGATTACTATCAGCACTGCAATATAGTGCCTCATAACCCCAACTCTGAAGTCTGTCTTTCCATGCATGCAAAACCTGCATTACAAACATCATCAACAACTAATTGTCATTGTAACACACAAGAACAGTTTAATCTATGAGTACAATCAAATTATATATATACATATATACAAACACACATAGATATTCATATAACACATCTATGAAAGAAGTTTATTGATTGTACATTGAAGAAATCCAAAGTTATATTTGTATGGAGGAAAAAGTATAAATCTCCCGCTGTTTTTATGCCTTATAGAGGAATAGTCAAGACTGTGTACCTGAGTTGTTTCGTAGATGTGCGATATCTTATATATATACACACACACATAGATATCGCACATCTACAACACAACTCAGGTACACATTCTTGACTATACCTCTATAAATCATAAAAACAGTGGAAGATTTATATTTTTTCCTTCATACAACTGTAACTTTGGATTTCTTCAATGTACAATCAATAAAGTGCATAGCATATTACAACATAGTTTGGAGGTCAGTACTTGAAACCATACAGCTTTCCATAGCCAGATTGCAAAGAATATTAAAACTATCAAGCTTTAAATAAGCCAAGTTACAGAGAGTTTGGTGGAACCACTTCAATTCTTGATGTTTGTGTCACTGTGGTGCTTGGCATGACTTCAAACTTTATTGGCATAGCTTTTGTAGCAAAGAAGACCAGTGACATTTATTGGATTTCGTTTTGGTGTAGACCTAGTGACAATCTTGTGCTCAAGTGCCAATGCCACTAGATGTTGGAGCAAGATTTATGGTTTCATCTCATTTTAGAGTCTCACATTAAGAGAGTGACATGGATTTTGGCATAAATCCAACAAAGCAAAAATTAGCAACACAGCCTATTTCATCTTGTCATGATTTTCCCCACAAATGTCTTGAGCTGTGAGAACAAAATGTGACTGAATTTATTCCTCTATAAATAAGACCCCCTCCCTTATCCACTTAGTCCCCCAATCAGCATATTTTATCAACATTTGTAGTGTTCCTAATAGGAATATTATTGGTTTTATTCTAAATTACCAATTTCCAAACAAATAGAAGATTCAGAGAGTACCTTAGTTTGATTTAATCCATGCAAACAAGTCAGAGTTCAATTACAATAGTAACTTAACCATTAGGATAGCATCATTAGAAACTCTAGTAAATTTGCTAAACTGATTATGGCCCCCCTTTGAGGATGCTCAACCACGAGGGAAGCATGGAAGAGGACGATCGGAAGGGGTATCTCCATGGACCTCATGTGGCGCATGCCATTCATATGTGGCCATGTGGCGATGCCATTCATAAGGAGGTGGCCCTTCCTGATGCGGGCAGCATGCTATCATATGGCAGCCAATCAGTTCCCCGTCTCTTCCGCCTTCTTTCCATCCCTCTAAATGACTCTTCTATATTATTGTTCCATTTTACAAGAGAAGTGGGAGATTGCAAAAGGTGTCCTAGTAGCCACTCTCCTAGACATAAAGGTGTAAGTAACCCCCTTTGGCCCATGTAGGTCTGGCCCTGCCTCCCCGTGGCGATCCAAAAGAGGTCTCGTAGCATCTCCCTTAGCAACTCTTCTTTATCCTAATGTCCCCAACTCAAACTCAAGATGATTAGTAGCAGATTGGCTTGAAATATTCCGGAGCCAAATTTTTTTCAACTTTTTCACTGTGTTGGCAAACCAATGCACCCATTAAGGTTAGCAGCTAAACCAAAACGTTGCTGAAACAACTCTAACCAGAATGTACACCAGGATCCCGATGTGGGCAAGGTGTGAGCATTGGTCAGAGGATCTTAATCAAAATGCTTATGCAAGAACTCTAACTCAAGAATGCGCTCTACGAATCCACGAGCTTGTGGTCGAGGATTCTCATGCAACTAAATAATATAATCGAAAAGCAATAATTTGATACCAAGTATTGCATATCAACCAATATGGAAGTGGGAGGCACTATATGATGGAGATAACAAATTACAATGTTTGAAGAGAAATAGCTATAATATCGAAGTAACTCAACACCTGCATCGTGCTTAACCCTAAGGGAAAGGGAGCTACTGGCGAAGTGAGATGTAAGATATTAAGCAAGCAATTTCACAATGGGGCAAGTAAGCGCGCGAAAGCGTTGAGTATTACAAATTGATAAAGCAAGATTATGAACCTCGCCGGCCGTAAGATTCATCGCTACTAATAATATGTTAGATAATGCCTCGCTTATCAATGTGGAGTCAAAAAGATAAATAAGCTAAATAATATATACTAAGTTCCCTTCACGGAATAATAAAGCTTATATCAAAAACTCAATTATTAGAGCCAACTTGACAATTTGATTTGCGACAGTCCTGTTTTCCACGAGCATGAACAGCAACCTTGTAACTCACAGATTCACTCACAACTCACTCCAAACTCAACCAAATTTCACCAGATGCAATGCAATATGACCCTAACAAGATGGCGACCAAGATAGGCTATTGAAAGCTGATCAAAAGTCTCTTTAATTTATGCACAAAAACCAAGACAAGCCTAGATGGTACGGCCCAGCAAGAGGGGCGATTTTACTTTAAAAATCACAGCCTTCAAATTAAAGTCTATAACTTGGGGAAAAGGGTCGCCCCTTATAGACAGCAGAACAAGACTGCACTTAATGATCTTTTTTGTATTTTTGGACTTATGAATAAAAACATCATCAGTAGATAAAAAATGCACCCAAAAACTCTAATATGCAAAACTCAACTAAATAGCCACAAGCTGATTACAATGCTCAAATCCCAACGCAACTCACAAACTACACTAATTCACTAGTCACTATCTTTCAAGCGAGAAGCAATGCCTAGCTAGGAGGCTTACATTCCTCGAAGCAATCCCAGAGCCAAACCGGCAGCATAACATTCCTGTAGACAAAGATAATCTGAATGAGAACCAAAGGCTTCCTTTTATAATTTTCGGTTGACTCTTCTCGAAACCCTAATCTTCTTTTTTGAGTCAAACCCTAATTCTTCCATAGGTGGCGTCCCACTTTTCCAAGCAAAACTTTGTCTTTTAATATCACTTTAATTCTTCCTTGAAATTGGCGTCCACTTAAAGCTTGGATTAAACTTCTTTATAAAAGATATAATTAATTTCCTTTAATGAAGCGCCACCCTTAAAGAACATCTTTTAAAAAGACTTAAAGTGAAGAAGCTAGGCCAAGGGGGTCAACGTTAAAATATAACATTAAAACATGACTTTAATTAAATAGCTCGACTTATCTCTCCAATTGTGCCCCGAAGCCATAAATGAGCAAGCCAACTGATCAGTTTGAAGTAAAAAGTCAACCATGCCGAACCCAACAGGAACACTGCCAGAAATAGAATTTACTAAAAATAGTAAATTCCTGAAGATGCTCAAAATGCCAAGAAGAACATATCACTGCGAAGCTTTCTGAAAACCCAGAAAGAATCCGCCATTGAATCAACCAACCTCAAGCAAGAGCATTCTTCAAAACAAGAAACCCTAATTTTACCTTCTGAGTAGCCTACGGGTCTCCGAAATAGGCCAACGGTCATCTGAGAAGATCATGCTTGAGAAGGGGACATTACAGCCCTCCCTCCCCAAGATTGCTTGTCCTCAAGCAATCGCAAACCAGGATGCTGCAGAATCTCATCATTCTCCCAAGTTGCATCCTCTATAGGCATGTTTTTCCACTTCACCAAATATTCTCTGATTGTTCTTTTCCTCAAAGAACGCTCACGAGAATCAAGAATTTCCTCTGGAATTAAAACCAACTGTCCTTCTTCATCCAAAGGCGGCAATTGTGATGAAGCAATAACATTGTGCCCAAGTGCCTTCTTGAGGCGAGACACGTGGAAGACATTGTGCACTTTGCTACTCGAAGGTAGCTCCAACTCATATGCTACTGCTCCCACCTTTCTGATAACCTTAAACGGCCCATAGAAGCGAGGTTTGAGCTTCTCAGCTCCATTCTTCTTGAGAGTAGACTGTCGGTACGGCTGTAATCGGAGATAAACCATATCCCCAACCTCGAAAGAGTGCTCGACACGCCTCTGATCAGCATACATCTTCTGCTGATTCTGTGCAATCTGCAGATTGTTCTTCAATGATTTCATGATGTCTTGACTCTACTGCAATAAGTCCTTGGCTTGAGGAGCTTTGCTATCACCAAACACCAAATCAACAAAGCCAGGTGCTTCATAACCATAGAAAGCCAAGAAAGGTGACATCTTGATTGACATATGAAAGGAAGAATTATAATAGTACTCGCCTATGTGAAGCCACTTAACCCATGCTCTTTGCTGCTCCGAAACATAGTTTCTCAAGTAGCCTTCCAACCACTTGTTTACTATTTCAGTTTGTCCATCTGTTTGGGGGTGATAACTAGTGCTTGGAGTAAGCACAGTACCACTCATTCTGAAGACCTCTTGCCAAAAAGTGCTTAGGAACTTGCTGTCCCTATCACTCACAATGTTTTTTGGCAGCCCATGTAACCTAAACACCTCATGAAAAAACAGATCTGCAACTTGAGCTGCTGAAAAAGAGCTGGTAATAGCGAAGAAGTGAGCAAATTTTGTTAGTCTATCCACTACCACATAGATACAATCCTTCCCTTGGGCCTTGGGCAACCCTGTGATGAAGTCCATCGATATACTTTCCCATTTTTGATTGGGAATAGGAAGAGGTTGCAGCAAACCAGCTGGTAGAGTATGCTCATTCTTGTTCATTTGACAAACGGGAACACTCCTGAATGTAGCGTTGAACTTCTCCTTTCAACCCTTTCCAAGAAAATCTTTCTCGGATCTGCCTATATGTCTTAAAGAATCCTTGGTGACCAGCAAGCGGAATGTCATGAAATGTCAACAAAATCTTCTTCCTGAGCTTAGAATCAGCCACCAGAAAGATTCTACCCTTGTAGTGTATCAACCCCTCAATCACCTTGTACCTTTCGTCATGAAAAGTACCCTCAATGATGCTGGTTGCAAACTGATTTTTGGCATAATCAGCAAGCAACATGTCCTTCCAATCAGAGGTAAGCTCACACAAGGAGCTCAAATGGGGTCTCCTAGACAGAGCATCAGCCACAACGTTATTTTTTCCTTTGACATACTCAATGTCAAAGTCGTAAGCTTGAAGCTTACTCACCCACTTTTGTTGCCTCTCGTTCAGATCCTTCTGATGCATGAAGTGTTTAAGACTATTGTGATCAGTCTTAACCACGAACTTGTTTCCCACCAAATACTGTCTGAACTTAGCTAATGCATGCATAATGGCAAGCATTTCCTTGTCATAAATGGAGTAGGTTCTTTCAACACCTCTTAGCTTCCTACTCTCGAACACTATTGGATGTTTGTTTTGCATCAAAACAGCCCCAACTCCTTCACCGGATGCATCACACTGTAGCTCGAAAGGCTTGGAGAAATCCGGAATAGCCAAAACCGGACAAGAGCTCATGATCCTCTTAAACTTATCAAAAGTAGTTTGAGCCTTTTCTGTCCAACAAAAGGCTCCCTTTTTCGTGAGATCAGTAAGAGGAGCAGCATTCTGTGAGTAGCCTTTCACAAATCTACGATAAAATCCACACAGACCCAAAAACCCTTTCAACTGAGTCAAGTTCTCAGGAGGTGGCCAATCAACAACTGCTTTGATCTTTTCAGGATCAACCTTTACTCCCTCAGCACTGATTATGTGGCCAAGGTAAAGTAACTCCTTCATTCCAAATTCACATTTGGACTCCTTGGCAAACAGACTCTCAGATTCTAAGATGCTAAGCACTTCCTCCAAGTGCTTGAGATGTTCTTCCCAAGTCTTGCTGTAAATCAAAATGTCATCGAAGAATATCAACACAAACCTCCTTAACTGCTTTTGAAAAACTCTGTTCATACAAGACTGGAAGGTAGCAGGAGCATTAGTCAGCCCAAATGGCATGACTAGAAACTCGAAGTGGCCATAGTGACATCTGAAAGCTGTCTTCTCAACATCAGATCCTCTCATTTCGAATCTGGTGGTAGCCCGATCTCAAATCGATCTTCGAGAAGAACTTGGCCCCATGTGAGCTCATCTATCCTTGGAATGGGGTATCGGTTTTTGATGGTGCTTTGATTCAAAGCACGATAGTCCACACACATGCGCATGGTACCATCCTTCTTCTTCACAAGAACCACTGCAGAGCGAAAGGGCTCTTGCTTGGACGAATGAAACCCATCTCCAAGAGCTCCTGAATGTTTTTCTCGATATCATCCTTCTGCTTCTTAGGATACCGATAGGGAGTTGTAATAACGGGTTTAGCTCCTTCCTTGAGCTCTATGATATGCTCCGAACCCCGCTCAGGTGGTGGTCTAGGAGGTAGATCAGCAAATACCTTGCTCTTCTCTGTGAGTAAAGACTGAACATCAGGAGGATAGTCTCTCTTAGTGTCAACCGGACTAGCAGGAAGAATCATACATTCTGCAGCCCACTCAACTTGATCATGACGAACCAGCCTTGCCATTCTCTTGAATGATACAACCCGAGGACCCCCATTGGACATTCCTCTTAGTACTACCCTCTTCCCATCGGATTGAAACTTGAGCTCCATAGTTTGCAGATTTAAGGAGATCTCTCCAAGGGAACGCAGCCATTGAATGCCCAAAACGGCATCCGTATCTCCAATGTTGACTACATAGAAGTCGTCCTTGACTTCATAGTTTCCCAACTGCATAGTCATGTTTGAGATCTTCTTGGTACATGAAATGTGGAATCCATCAGCAACCATGACCTTGAAGCCTTCAAACTCTTCTGTTTGCAGCCCCTTCTTTGCCACCACAACTTCATCAATGAAGTTATGTGTTGCCCCGGTGTCAATCAAAGCAACTATTCGCTGCCCCTTAATCATCCCTCGAACCTTGAAGGATTCATTTCTTTGAAAGCTCGAAAGCTGAGCCAAAATTCCTCCGCTTTCCTTTTCATCTTCAGACTCTTCTGGAACTCTTTCTACTTCACTATCTTCAAAATCAGATTGCTGGTCTGAAAAATCAGAATTACTTTCACCAGCTGAATAGTACTCAATCTGATTAAATTTAACTCCCTTTGGGCAAACATGATCTTGAGACCATTTTTCCCTACACCGGAAACATAACCCCTTTCTTCTGAGTTCGTTTAGTGTCTCAGGATCTAATCTCGTGACATGAGGATTATGATGTTTGAACTCCTTATGCTGAGGTCGCAAAGGAGGTCGTTGATGAGGTCTTTTCCCTTTATCCCCTTTGTGAAAGGATGGCCTGGGTTGAAACTTTGCTTTAGGAGCTGCCCACTCCATGTTTCTTGCCTTCTTCATGGCCTCCTGTAGGGAGGGTGGATCAAAAGCTTTAATCCATCCCTTTAGTGGTTCTGTCAATCCTTCACTGAAAAGGATCACCAACCGCCTCTCCGTGATTCCAGTGACCATAACTGAGAGTCTCTGGAACTCAGCTATGTAGGCATCAACTATGCCATACTGCCTCAACTGTGCCAATTCTTTGAAATGAATTTCAGGATCTTTCTTCTCAAATCTCTCGATGAGCCTATTGGTGAACTCATCATAGGTTGTGATAGACTGATGACCCAAGGTGACTAGGCCATGGTACCACCACTGATGCGCCACTCCATCTAGGTGTAGCGTAGCGAACTTAATCGCTTCCTCTTCCGCCATGGGTCTGAGAGCTAGATAGTTATCCAGCTTCTGAATCCAAGCTCGAGCTGAATTGTTATCACTCCCGTCATAGTGTGGAAGTATAACCTTGTTGACAGCTTGATACAAGTCCCCTTGAACTGTTGGTCTTCTTTGCTCATAATGTCTCCCTTGTCCCTTATTCTTTCTTTTATGATCCATAAAATCATTGTAGGACATGTCCATCTTGATGTCATCAGAAAGAGAATCATACTCCGCACGGCCAAGTCTCAACTGCTCCACGAATGAAGCATTCTCTTCAGGATCTGGCTGAGTGTTTGCGGGCACCAAGAAGGTGGGTTTGAAAGGCCTGGCTGAGATGTAAGTGTTGTTTGAAATGGGCTGAGCTGCATGTCCATCATGCTGGTTGGAGGCACTGTGTTCCCCTCTATTTCCAGGGTTACTTTGTGGAGTAGTGTTCTGGCCCATTTTCCCCATCATGAGAGATACCATGTCCATCAAGGCATCCATCTTCCTTTCAAATCTCTTTCCGAGACTTATAGATCTCTCTCTACCCTTTCCACTATCATCGCTGCTGTTGGTAAACCTCTCGTTACCCCCAACTGATCTCTCACCTTCTGCCATGTCTGTTTCCTGAGAAGACTCCCAATGAGCCCTCAAAACCTCTGAAGCTGTTTGACCTTCTGGAGACTGATAGGGCTGAAACTGTTTTCCAACTTTCTTGTCTTCCCTTGCGATGTGTCTCTTTTCTCTGTCACTCATAGACGGCTTTGTTCATAGGATGGCAAGACTCGCTGGATACTCACTGAAATATTCCGCCAAATTTTTTCAACTTTTTCAATTGCAAGTTACAAACCAATGCACCCGTTAAGGTTAGCATCTAAACCAAAACGATGCTGAAACAACTTTAACCAGAATGTACACCAGGATCCCGATGTGGGCAAGGTGTGAGCATTGGTCAGAGGATCTTAATCAAAATGTTTATGCAAGAACTCTAACCAAGATGCGCCGGCGATCGACGAGCATGTGGTCAGAGGATTTCTACAATCTAATATACTGAAAGCACACTCGACACCAAGTATGTGCTACCCAATCCAGTATGGAGTTGAGGCGACCATATGGCGGAGTGCTAAGAATTACAATGCTTGGAAGGGAAATAAGCTATAATGCTGAAAGTAACTCGACACCCAGAATGTGCTTTCTAACCCGGAGTGGGAAAGGAGCTACCATAGGGCGGAGATGTAAGATATTACAAGCAATTACAAAATGTAAAGATTGAGCATTACAAATTGATAAAGCAAGATTATGAACCTGCTGTCAGTACTACTGCCAACTTACAATATGTTAGATAATGCCTTGCTATCAATGTGAATCAAGAGATAAATAAGCTGCAACAATATATATTGAGTTTCCTCCACTGAATAATAGAGCTTATATCAAAAACTCAATTATTAGAGCCAACCTGACAATCTGATTTGTGACAGTCCTATTTTCCACGAGCATGAACAACAGCCCTGTAACTCACAGATTCACTCACAACTCACTCCAAACTCAACCAAATTCCACCAGACGCAATGCAATATGACCCTAACAAGATGGCGACCAAGATAGGATACTGAAAGCTGATCAAAAGTCTCTATTTAATTTATGCACGAAAACCAAGACAAGTCTAGATGGTACGGCCCAGCAAGAGGGGCGATTTTACTTTAAAAATCACAGCCTTCAAATTAAAATCTATAACTTGGGGAAAAGGGTCGCCCCTTACAGACAGACAAAATAAGACAGTACCCAGAACGATCTTTTTTGTATTTTTGGATTTACGAATGAAAACTACAATCTGCTGAAGGGAAATGCAATTCTAGAAAAACTCTAATATGCAAAAACTGAACTAAATAGCCACAAGCTGATTACAATGCACAAATCCCAATGCAAACTCACAAAGCTACACTATTTCACCACTAGTCGCTATCTTTCAAGCGAGAAGCAATGCCTAGCTAGGAGGCTTACATTCCTCGAAGCAATCCCAGAGCCAAACCGGCAGCATAACATTCCTGTAGACAAAAGATAATCTGAATGAGAACCAAAGGCTTCCTTTTATAATTTTTGGTTGACTCTTCTCGAAACCCTAATCTTCCTTTTTGAGTCAAACCCTAATTCTTCCACAGGTGGCGTCCCACTTTTCCAAGCAAAACTTTGTCTTTTAATATCACTTTAATTCTTCCTTGAAATTGGCGTCCACTTAAAGCTTGGATTAAACTTCTTTATAAAAGATATAATTAATTTCCTTTAATGAAGCGCCACCCTTAAAGAACATCTTTTAAAAAGACTTAAAGTGAAGAAGCTAGGCCAAGGGGGTCAACGTTAAAATATAACATTAAAACATGACTTTAATTAAATAGCTCGACTTATCTCTCCAATTGTGCCCGAAGCCATAAATGAGCAAGCCAACTGATCAGTCTGAAGTAGAAAGTCAACCATGCCGAACCCAACAAGAACACTGCCAGAAATAGAATTTACTAAAAATAGTAAATTCCCGAAGATGAAGATGCTGCCAAGAAGAACATATCACTGTGAAGCTCTCTGAAAACCCAGAAAGAATCCGCCATTGAATCAACCAACCTCGAGCAAGAGCATCCTTCAAAACAAGAAACCCTAATTTTACCTTTCTAGTAGCCTACGTGTCTCTGGAATAGGCCTACAGTCACTGGAAAGATCATGCT
>VDFB02204739.1:0-19734 GCA_007258455.2 Sequoia sempervirens | reverse complement strand
AAACCCATGTCTTAGATTTTTTCGAGAAAATTGCCCCACAGCCTTCATTCTGAAGCTCTGTGCTTTTTTCCGAAGATTTCTTTGCATGTGGGCCAAAATCACATCTTTTTGAAAATCGCATCATCTAGGTTTGTTCAGAATTCCGTTGTGCACAAAACCCATGTTCCAGATTTTCTCAAGAAAAATTGCCCCGAGAAGCTCTAAAACCCCTTTAGTTCTCGATTGAAGAATCTTTGCATGTTAGGCTAAATGACGTGTTTTCACAATTCTGACATTGTGGGTTGTCTTAGAATCATTTTCCGGAAAAAACCCATGTCTCAGAATTTTTGGTGAAAATTATCCTCCGACACGCTATTTTTAACCTCACCAGGGGCCATTTTAGCTTTCCAGAGAAAGTTGTCAGAACATAGCCGTGTTCATAGTCAACGGGCAAGTTTTTCAGAAGGCAATTCAACTAGACTGAATTCAAGACCAAATCAGTCTTAATTTAGGTTTTCATCATAGCAGCTAACAATGAAGCGTTATGCTGCAAAAGGAATAAAGATTACTCCATTTACGGAGCCGCCAAAGTCACTCAAATCCCATGCCATTGTCTTCGTGAAGATGGTACCTACGCTGATCTCGAGGCTATGCAAACTAAGTTCCAGAAGCATGTTCGTGATATCTTGATGGAGATTTTGGATCACATTTCAGTGATTTCAGCTAGTTTCAAGAAAGCGGCTGAAGATGTCAGAGAATGCATGCATACAATCAAGAAGAGTGACAGAGAATTGAAGAGACAGATTATTGTTTTGGATAGCGTCAAAGTGCCAAAAGACAGAGTGATTGATGAATTCTTGTTCGAGGTGTTGGACCAAGATGACTTGGAGTGATCTGCCAGTTGGAACCTGCAGTTAATTTCGAGGGTTGAGTCATGAGCAGCAATAAACTCGACTTTCAGTCTTGAGTTCACTTGCTAATTTCACACATGCTTAGCTCTTCCTTGGAATTATCTACACAGGAGTTAGGGTTAGGGTTTCCAGTTAACTGAGGGTAATGTCTAGTTAACTTTGCTTTAAATAAGGACCTGCATGCTTGCACGTTGTCCATTTGGGATTAGATGTACGATTGAGTGATGGTAGCTCGATTGCTATATAGTTTATTTTATTAGGGTTTTAGTAATAAATCTTGCATGCATTGCAAGACTGTAGTGGACTCAAGGTGATTTTAGGGTTCCCTACACCTTGATGTATATAAATAAGAGCTTTTGCTCATTTGTAATTAACTTTTTGCTTGAGAGAGAAATATATGCTGCGCCTACCTTGCCCTCAATATTACTCTTTTGGTATTTGTTCATGCGTCTTTGCTATTACAGTTAATTGTTATGCCACATAGGGTTTCATGCGATTGTGATAGTGAACTCTTTCCATAGTTTAGATAAATCTGTTTTGTGCATCTTTACCATTACAATTAATTGTTATGCCACATAGGGTTTCATGCAATTGTAATGATAAATCTGTTTTGTGAACTTTTACCGTTATGATCAAGTGTTATGCCACATAGGGTTTCACGAGATTGTGATGATAAATCTGTTTTGTGAGTCTTTACTATTATGATCAAGTGTTATGCCACATAGGGTTTCATGAGATTATCATGGTAAGGATTCTTAAATCTGTTTAGGTGCCTAATAAACTTGTTCAGATTGAGATAATAGTTGCGCCACCTTGCCTTCAAGTAGAGAATGCAGATCCGTTTATAAATCCGATAATCATAACCTTGCTCCGTTTTTCTCATCTCTGTTTTTCTTGAGGGCTGGATAGGGTATTTAAGTTATTAAAGTTTAGTTGTAGTTAGTGAGTCGCGAAGGCGGAAAATTCTCAGCTGCAAGCATTATATAGTTTCGAGAAAAGCCTTGTACCTCTCGGCTGAAACAAAGGCGAGTTGTTTATTTCCACTTTGCGGTATTTTTGTCAAAGCACAACAAAGGGAGCTTCCCTCCCTATTTGAAGAGCACTCGATGCGTAGTGTGCATAATTTGTCTCTTGTGTACCAACTCTTACTCGAGGAGGTGCTGGATTGTTAAGCAACACCCCCAAAATGGATGTCTCAGATCAATGGAGAACATCCACATTTACACTTGGTAGCTAGAAGAAGTGGCACCATAAGTGCAGGTAGGTAGAAATAGGGATTGGTGTACAATAACATGTACAAGTCATAATTCACTTCTAGGAGCTATTGGCGCCATTCGGCAATAGCGTTGGTAGCTTAAATCAAAATCTATGTTTAGAAACTTTACTAGCCAAACGCATTCATGAGGTCACCAAGAAAACTATGACTGTTGAGAGATTGCATTAATCAGCACCTAACTTGACAAAGGAGTAGATGAAAAGCAAATGTGGGGCACAAAAAATGAAAATTTGAATGCCTAGATGCCATCGAAGCCTTCTGCACATTGTAATGAAGTTTTGTAGGCCTCAAGGGTCCATCCAAAACAAATGTGGAACACCTAAGGTCATCCAACACAAGTTCGGTTCACTAGCATACTTCAGCAACTTCTTTTTTTCTTAACCTTTGTGGGAAATTCGCTCCTTACTTGATCTAGATTGCCGACCCCAATCTACATGTAAGATGAGAATCGAACCCCTCTGAAAGATTTTATCGGCACTAGGCAAAAAAAACTGGTCTAATATGGCTTTGGTGGAAGTTTGCACCCTTTGGAGGATACATCTAGATGCTATTGATACCCCTGCAAAATCATTTATGTGAAATATTGGCTTCCATTGGACACAAGCAGGAAGTTGACACCCATCAGGTTTCT
This sequence comes from Sequoia sempervirens, assembly GCA_007258455.2. Taxonomy (NCBI): domain Eukaryota; kingdom Viridiplantae; phylum Streptophyta; class Pinopsida; order Cupressales; family Cupressaceae; genus Sequoia; species Sequoia sempervirens. The sequence continues at coordinate 16,937 of VDFB02204739.1, read as the reverse complement.
TGCAAAAACTTTATTTGCAAGTGAACTTTGTTGAAATATCTTGTCATTGATGTCAAAGGTCGATTGTCTATTTGCTTGGCTTGAGCTACTTGCTTGCTTACTTGAGTTGGTTGCTTGCTTACTTAAGGTGCCTGCTTGCTTACTTGAGGTGCTTGTTTGCTTACTTGAGGTGCTTGCTTGCCTACTTGAGTTGTCTGCCTACATGTTTAAAGTGCCAAGTCATAAAAATTGAAAGTGTCAGCATAGTGGCAGACCTTATGCATAATCAGCTCTGTTTTGTAAGTGCCAAGTCTGTGTTTGAAAAGTCTATCATCAAGTTTGCCAAGTCAGATTTTTGAATGTTCAAAGAATGGTAGCAACTGGTTTTAATGTCGACGGCTTCTTATGTTTTTCCGCATCTTCTTGAATATATGGCAACTGCTTGTATTAATAAGTGGCGGCTTCATTTTTGTTAAGGGAGGCTATTTCCAACAGGTCTCTCTATTTTCAGTGTATGCTTGTTTAAGAGAAACGGCTTCCCTATTTCTGGCAGCAACAGTTATTAGATGTGATTTCCAAGTTTAGTCAAAGCTTTGAATATCATATAAAAAACTTGTGATTTAAAGAGCGTTCGATTGAGAATTGATTACCAGTGAGGTCGAAATAGCAGTCATCCTTTATTGTTGTCATTTCACTTCTATTCTTGGTTGCAACCTTCTAAAAATTCTGTCTGTGTGCTCTAGGTTAAAAAAGGTCATATTTTTTGTGTGGGAGACTATCGAATTTTAAAAAATGAACATGGACGACAATGTCTCGAGCATTAAACTCTAAAAAAGATGAGTTGAAGATGTCTATTGTGGTCGCGGGTTTTTGAAGACTCAATGATTAATTTATCGCTTCTGCTCTGATCGACACTGTTTGAGGTTGTGTTCATGGACAGCAGTGTGAAAGTTGGACAAGGTCAAGCAGATTCATGATGAAGAAGTTGTGTATTTCTAAGAAGATATTGCTTTCCTTCTTCAGGACTAACAATATATAGAATTTGTGGGATGTGTAAGTGTGAGTGCCACCTAAATACATTGATAGAGAAGTCCTGAGTATTGGTGTGCTCATTTGTCATCGGGTGATTAATTTGATGGTGCTGCGATATATATTTTTGCAAGCCTTGAAACCGTTATTTGTTCTTTGAGCTGCTACTTCAGTATGATTAGGTCTTTGTCTATTTAGCACTATGACAGAAAGTTGCATCTGTGATCTTGTGTCTCAATGTGGGCATTGAAGATATTGCAGTCTATTCTTTTGATGAATTTCTTTGATGCCATTTATGTCTGAGGACGTGGGTGTATGATCTGAGATTGAATGTGTGAGTGTGCCTCTATATGGAGTTGTTGACATTAGTGAAAGTCGTGAATGTGATAGTGGGCCACTATATGGAGCTTTACATATTTGTGAAAGTCTATGTGATCTTATGTGTAAAGAAAAGTAATTTGTCTTAAGAGATTTGCTACTCTCAGTTTTTGCTTGTGGGGGAAATTTGAACTGTTTATGACAAGAAGGTTGAATGAGTTGTCTATGCGGTGTCATGAAGGTTCAGTTGCAAACGAAGTTGAGAGTTTGACTTTTTGGAGATTGGACACTATTTTTGAAGTTGGTGCTTCAACATCTTGGAGTTGGTGCTTCAAGGAGAGTTGGTGCTCTTAGTGAGTTGGTGCTCTCAGTGAGTTGGTGCTCACTTTTGTAATCTGGATTGGTGCCCATTTGTGGTTAATGAAAGCTATTGATTTGTCGTAGTTTTTTACCTAAAAGGGTTTTCCATTTGAAAATTGGTGTCCTCCTCATTGATGCTTGCTCTTATTGTTTACATTGTTGATTTTGATGGTTTTAAGTTTTACAATTTAAAATACTAATTCACCCCCCCCCCCCCTCTCAGTATTTTTTGTGTGCTCTTCAATTGGTATCAAAGTGGGATTCCTTCAGAAAGAGAGATTAAACACTTGGAGGTAGATCCTGATTGCACACATGGGTTCTCATGAAGGTCTTGTTGATGTGTTTTTCGTGACCGCACCAACACAGAATAAAGTTGCCAACGGCGACTCTATCCTCTCTTGAACAAAATCTCCCAGCATGCTAAGATTGCTAGAAAGATCACGCATTCAACTCCAAGGTTCCTTCATGCGGTGGATAGTCTCAGTTGGCTCGATGTGATTTGCTGATATTTCAAGGGGACTTATGAAATTGTCCAACAACAGAGAAAGGAATTTGAATGCTCGAAAGGTTTGTCAATAAAGCTCTTGTTTCAAACTAACGAAAGTACTGAATGTAAATGGTTTGCGAGGATAAAGAAAGCTTGATCTACTCTAGTGGGTTATGGAGCTCAACTTCAACAAATTTCAACTGGACTTCCCTTTGCCTCGTGTCGGACAGCTTCCACAGAGTCGGTGCAATCTTCAAGGGAGGTGACTAAAGATATTCAAACCACCACTTGACATGAAGATACCATCACAACGACGCATACCATCATTCAAACTATGATTGAAGTTAGGCCCACAATGTTTCTAGTTGACCACACAAGGCGAACACACCGTCAATGAGCCCGCTAGTGGTATGGATAAGTGAAGCTTGCTTAGATCAAACACCACATTCCATTATTACTATCTACTTGCATGAAATGAAATTTACTAAGTTACCAATTCGGATTCGGGGATGGGTTCGGGTACGAGAACCCGGTACGTGGGTACGAGCAAAAATTTTTTAGGGGTTTGGGTACATATGGGTACGTGTGTGTATATATATGTATTATATATGAAAATAAAGAGAGAAATATACATAATTGTAAAACTAAATCATTTCATAGTATGATACTTGATCATTGATCAATGCCAAATGCCAAAGATAAATATTAAATGCTAATTGATAGTTGAAAAATAGTCAAATAAAATTACTGAATTACAAAATGTAGTTCATGAAACATTGAAACTTGATTCAATGTTCATTGTTCAAGTGCTCATCAATCATCAAAAGGATTGTCAGAATCATCGTGACTTGGATTTTGAGCGGTTTGAACTTCAAAATCATCATCATTTGAACCCAAAGCGGATCCAACACCATGTGATATGTCATCAATATCACCCACATCATCCATAGTGGCTCTAGCAAGATCATGAATGGTTGCATCCAAGTCAGTAGACTCGGGTGCTACATCCCAAAGCCTCGCTGCCCCCTGCTTGTATTGAGGATCCTTATGTGACAGAAGACGCAAATTGGAATGAATATACACCAAGTCTTCAGCTCTTTTTGCAGCCAACCGGTTACGCTTCACTGAGTGGATAAAGGAGTATGTACTCCAATTCCATTCAGCGGCAGAAGAGCTTGCAACCTAGAGAGAAAACCAACAAAATAAAAAATAAAAAATAAAAAATGCAAGATAAATTCAAGAATGTTAAGTGTTAAATTCTACAATACAAGTGGCAAAAAACAAAAAACCTTGCTTGTGAGAGGATCTTGATTGCAAGAGGTTGGAGGTACATATAATCTTGACCATGGAGGTACCACCATGTAATAGCATCCATTTTGTATTGGTCTCTAACAACAGAAAGGGTATGATTTTTTCCTGAGATAAACATTCCAAATTCTCTCATGACACTTGTCTGCACTTCTGGATCATTGAACATTCTACTAAATGCCCTTTTATACCCATTAGCAACTTCAGAATCTCTATATGGTGGTATTCTCCCTGGGATAGAAAGTACTTCAGTGGTATAGTACCTCGGAGATAGGGCATATGCAAGGAGGTGCAATGGAGTTGTCATCTTGTTCCAACGATGAAGAACAATTGCTTCCACCCTTTTGTAAAAGGTGTCTTCAGGATCATTCTCTCTTTTTTGTATTTCTATTTTTATTTTCTCCAACATTGTGTCCATGCTATCATAGACATCCCCCAAGCATGGTTCATCTGTATCAACAAACCGAAGCATAGACATGATAGGTTCGGTGAACTCCAATACATAATTCACACGATCCCACCAATCATCATGCAAGATCAATGCCTTGACCTTTTGGGCCCTCTCTGAATTTGATTGCTTCCATATACCCCATTGGTTGCTAATAACCATTTGACTCAATGCATCTTTCACCTTCACAAGTCGTCTCAGAACATTGTGTGAGATGCAAACCGGGTCCCGGCAACCTAAGAACATGTTAATAGTAAGTTAATAACACATTTAAAATATGTAAATAATGCAAAAAATTATTTTATTCAATTATGTAAAACATGACATAAATGATAAATGAAACTAAATAAATTAAATTTACCTTCAACAATTCCAATCTTGAAAAAGTTCTGAAAATTGCTTGTGACATATGGTGGTTTGCCACAAACATCTGGATCTCCTCAGACTCCTGGTATATTTCTTTCACCCACTCTATTTGGTTGCCAATTGCTTGCATCACCAAATTGAGGGAGTGTACGGTGCACGGTGTCCAAAAGATGTGCTCATATCTAGCCTCTACCAAAGCACCTGTAGCCCTGCAAACTTTTGCATTGTCCGTAATTACTTGGACAACATTTTCACTACCCACCATCTCTATGGAGTCAATGAGAATCCTGGAAATGAACACTGCATCTTTCACTTCCCCTTCACAGTCAACCGCCCTCAAAAACATTGCCCCCTTGGGGGACACTGCAATAACATTAATCAATGGACGGTTTTTGCAATCTTTCCATCCATCGGAAACAATAGATACACCTGTTTCAACCCAAGAATCTCTAATTGGTTTTAGTTGGGCCTCTATAGATTTCTTCTCTTTTTGCAATAAGGTGGTATGCACCTTTTCATACCCAGGACTTGTGAAACCAGGAGGTGCACTATTTATTGCTGACACCATGTCCCGCCAATATGGTGATCTCACCAAGTTGAATGGAAAACCATTGGCATAGAGGCAACGTGCAATTTTTTCTTCAGCAATATCTCTTGCCTCCATTTTAAATGCCTTATCTAATGGACCTCTCTTGCGGGTGGTGGTTTGTGGTTCTTCATCTTCTTTTTCCATAGAGGGTATAGACAAGAAGGGTGTCTAGAGGGCCTAACTATCTGAGTGGGTAATGTTGTTTTTTTCTTTCCGGAACTATAACTACTTTGTTTTCCTCTTGCAACCAATTTGTCAGCATCTTCTTGTTCTTTTATAAATGCTGCTATTTGTACAGCAGACAACCCCTTCTTATCTGGGCCCTCACACATATTAATCCCTTTACCACCAGGGCCCATAAAATGAAGTTTCACTCGGTAATAGGAGCTATTATATTGTGTATTGCAAAAATTACACTTCCAAACAAACCCCCCACCTCCAGGAATTTGTGAAATTCTTGTGGTATGACTCCATAAAGGAGATCCTTTATCAATTTTGAACTTTTGGCTTCCCTCCCCACCCACTGAACTTTGACTACTGGCCATTGTTGCAATCTATAAAAAAAATGAAAAAAAATATATATACTTGAAAAACTTCTTCACAAACTTGAAAAAATCCATCAAAAACTAAGAAACTTAAAAAAATTCATCAAAAGATTAAAGAATAGGGTTTAAATGCATACCTTAAACACTTAAATCTCCTTTGTAGAAGCTATTTTCCACTCCACAATCGATCTCCTTCGAATACAATCACCTCCCTTCAAAATGCTAAGATGGAGAGAAAATATGGTGAGAGCAAAATGAGAGGTAAAAATGAAATGTTTTAGTGTTGAAAGGCCTCATATTGGGTCGTTTTAGGGTTAAGAGGCAAAATAATAATAAAAAAATTGTTTTTTATTTGACTTTCGGCCAACTTTTTAAGTGTTGGGCCATGGGTTCTCCCAGGTACGCCCGGGTACATGGTTGGTACCCCCAAGTCCGCGCACCATTGGGCTAGGTACGTGCTAGGTATGCACAGGGTGCATGCCCAGCCCTGTGGGTTCGCCCGGGTGCGCGCTACCCTGGCTGGTGCCCCCGAGTCCGCGCACCATTGGGCTAGGTTCGCGCCTTGGACGCACACCACTGTGTACCGACACTAAGCAACCCCCATAGAGTCCATACCGACCCCGGGTGCGAGGGTGGTTAACCCTGCAACATAGGAAATTTATTCTACTTTAAGCTTCTATTTGAATCAAAAGGACGAAGAAATCTTGCTAGCTACTCACAACAAAAGATGAAATCATCATCAATGAAAACTCTTTTTATTGAGAGAGTGTTCACAACAACTTCTTACAAAACATTCAATGAGAAAGTTTTCCTTCCTCTTCAATCTACACTATCAATCTACGCTATGCTACTTCTAAGTTGTCTCTCTATCTTCCTATCTCTACTCTAATCTCTACTGTCTAATGAATTACAAATAAGGGGGGATGCCCCTTTATAGATGGCCCAGTCCAATAGACGGCTCAGATTCAATTACAATGAAGGGCTCAGATCGAGCCATATAAACCCTAACCCTAAAAACCGCCACCAAGAGGAGTGGGGGTAATAAATGAGCAATTGATGGCCACATCCTTCTAGAAGATTCTTGTCCATAGATGCGTTCGCATTGTTCTTGTTCCTCTTCTTGACCGCAAACTGAATGTGTCTGATCATCATGGCTTTTGTTTCTTGGACTAGTATGGCAAATACGTTCTCGATCTGACTTCAAGGAGGCAGCTTCTTTCTCCCGCTCGATGATGATTTTCTTCTCAACTGACATTCTCTAACTCTGAACTGCATGAGGATGATCTTTTTTTTTCACCCCTGATCCTAAAGGACTCTCTTATCTTGGACTCGAGCATTTCCTCCTCGCCATCTACCTCTCTGAATTGTGTGCATATTAGGTTATTCCAACGCTTAGCCATTTCTTCCAACATGCAACTTTTCTTCCTTCGAGGTTGAAATGTAGTCTTGGAGTATTTGCTCCATCACTTCAATTCCTCCCACTCTGGTTCCAACGTTCGTCCTGCAAACGAAAGAAGGGCATTAGAACATTTAATAATATAAACTCTCCTTCACTTACCTGATTTTCATACTCTGATTTCCAAGGTTGATTGATCTCTGGAACATTTCTTTTCTAGCAAACCCTGCTTTCTTCATAGCTTTTCAACATTTGCATGCCATCTTGACGCCTTCATCCTGATATTTGAGTTTCACTTTAGCTTGACATTCTTCATGCCTTAGACAAATTTCTCCTTTCTGAGGGCGCATTTTAGAAGACTCCTGCTTCATCATCTGCCTTAGAAAATTTTCATATCTTCACTCTAGCTTGGAAGAATATTTCCCCCTCCAACATTTCATAAAAAATCACCTAAGTATCCAACTCCAACTTTTAGCCAAGGCACCTTATTTTTCTTCTTGCCTCAGAAAAATTTTATTTTGTTCTGCCTTAGAAAATTTCATCAACCAGGCGCCCATCAAAAATATTCATCTTAAAATCTTTGGCAAGGTGCGAAAAACTTTAAAATCACATCCTTGTTGAAAATATCCAATACCCAGAAGAAAATTCCCTTCAGAAAGCATCAAATTCATGGTTCTATAAACGAAGGGGTACTTTTAATTTTTGTTTTTATTTAGACCTTAGAAAAATATTTTCATCAAAATTTATCTTCATTCGTCATCTCTGGGTGTATTTTCCTGCTTGGCCTTGAAAATCTTCTTCGATCTTATGAAGTTGGAGTATTCTGACTCATCAACTGCCAATTTTATCCATGTCTCAAGAAAATTTCATCACTCCTTCAAGCCTAGGCGTATTTTCTCTAGAGGTGAAATTTTAATACTTAGAAAAATTCTTTACATATCATCACCAACTTGGGCGCATTTGAGGGGTCTAGAAGAAAAATTTGAATTTGCCTTCGAAAATTTTTCTCCATTCATCTTTCTCTAGTCATGGCGCATATAGCATGTCAAGGTGGAAGAATTACAACACTTAGAATATTTTCACATAGCTAACACCTCAATATCCTTGGGCGCATTTCACATGTCAAGGTGGAATTAACCACGCCTTAGTCATTTTTCATCTATCTTGACTAGAGGAGGGTGCATTTAGCATGTGGTGAAGGAACTTTGACTTCCAACGCCTTAAGACTTGTCCAGACTTCACTCCTAGCATGGGCGCATTTTGGGGTATGAGGAGGATTTAACACTTAGCCACTTTTACTCCACTTTACCATGGGCGCATTTTGAGGGTGCAGGAGGAAGTTCATCAACACTTAGAATATTTTTCTTTCACATGCATGGAGATGAGGGCGCATTTGAGGGGTAGAGGTGGAATTAACTTCCAAGACTTAGAAACTTTTCATCACCAACTTCAAGACAGGGCGCATTTTGGGGTAGGAGTAGGAAGTTTGACACTTAGAATTTTTCCATCACCACTGAGTAAGTTGGGCGCATTTTGGGGGTCAAGAAGGATTTAACTCCAGACTTAGATTTTTGTTTTTCATCCTCCTGCCAACTTCTCCATGGGCGCATTTAGGGGTATGAGCAAGATTTAACTTCAAACTTAGGCATTTCTCAGCTTGCTCGCCCCTAATTTACTATATTTAGTAAGCCCTCTGATTTTCATACCTCTGAAGCTTGGATTGAGTTGGAATTCGCGCCACAGGATCTTCATGACTTGATCTATTCATACTGCCATCTCGAGCTGACTTACTATTTATAGCATGTTTCTGGAGGTGATTTACTATTTATAGCAACTGCTCAGTTTCATGACTTCCCCAACTCCGTTTGACTTGAAATTTGAATGACGTGACCCTCATGGGATGACTTGCCTGTTCACACTGGCACCTGCTGCTGACTTACTATTTATAGCCTGTTTCTGGAATGCCTTACTATAAATAGTAAGTGCTCTGATTGCCTTCAAATTTTACCAGTGGATAGCCTAAAAGATGCTAATCGCAGTGGGATACACTGGTTTTCGAAAAATTTGGCATTTGACCCCTCATTTCAGGCCCCAAAGCTCGAAACCCTAATTTGACTTGCATGTTGCCCAAACAACCTCCGTTTGACTCCGTTTTTGTTGCACTTGGCCCTGTTTGTGATACTGATGTGTTGGGCAGCTGCCGGAATGGTCCTGCTAAAAATAGTAAGTCTCTGAAAAGTGATCATCTTGCCTTGCATGTCACATCACTACGTAGCTCTTGAAAAACCAATAAAGAATAACCTGACATGCGCCGAAAAGCCCTGCATGCAAACCCTAAAAATAGCCTTTGGAGACGGCTCCTGAAAAAGGTCCTGATCCTGGTTTGCATGTTATACCACTGCGTAGCTTTCGAAAAACCCACAAGGAATGTCCAGACATGCGAAGAAAATTTCAACATGCAAACCCTAAAAATAGCCTCCGAAGGCTGAGTACTAAAAGTCGTTATCTTATTTTGCATGTTATATCACCGCGTAGGTCTCAGAAAACCCAAAAATAATCTCCAAACATGCACTAAAAAACTTCGCATGCAAACCCTAAAATCAGCTCCTGAAGGTGAACTTGCTAAAAAAAGAAAGTTGTCTGTTTCAACTCAAAACTTGCAGACAAATAGCTTGACGTGTTCTCGATGCAGTGTAACGATCGGAACTCCAAAAGTGTTGAGAGAACGCCCCAGATTAGGTACTTACTAAAAATAGTAAGCTGTCAGAATTTGATGAAACTTTGTTGGGGGCCTGCTAGAAGCATGCTGAATGTATTAGCGAGCTCAAATTTCAACTTATTCATTCCATTTGACTTTAAACTAGCCGAAAGGAAGCAAACCCTAATTCTCAGACTTAGCCAAAATTTAACATTCAAGCTCAAAGGCGGGCACATCCCCGAAAAGCAGACAGCAGAAAGAGACAAAAAGAGAGAGAGAAACAAAACCAAAGCCAAAAGACTAGAATGGAGCAAAAATTTAGGGGGTCCCCATTTTGAATGGGGTGATGTGTGAAAAGTTCACAACAGGTCTTGCTACAAACAGAGCTCCCTTGTTTGATGGTTCTAACTATGCATTTTGGAGTGTTTGAATGCGTACTTATTTGATGTCTCTTGGTTTTGATGTTTGGAGAAGTGTACTAACTGGTTATACAATTCCATCAACTCCTCCATCGGATGCAAATGGAAAGAAAGCTTTTGAAAAGAATGCAAAAACTATGATTGCTATCTTATGTGCTTTGTCAGGAACTGAATTTGTGAAGGTTATGCATTGTGATATAGCTCATGATATTTGGGACAAACTTCAAAAAACCTATGAAGGAGATGATAAAGTTAAGAAGGAAAAACTTCAAACACATAGAAGACATTTTGAGAGCCTTAAGATGCAGGAAGAAGAAAAGGTTGCTGCTTATTTTTTGTGAGTAGATGAAGTTGTCAACACCATCAAAGGTCTAGGAGAGAAGATTGAGGAGACTATTGTTGTTCAGAAAATCTTAAGGTCTCTTCCTTTTTGTTTTGATGCAAAGGTTTCAGCTATCGAGGAGATGAAGGATCTTGACAAGTTGACAGTAGATGAGCTACATGATATTCTTACATCCTATAAGATGAGGACTATTCTTGATCAATCAGTCAAAAAGGAGGCAGCCTTTCAAGTTTCAAGAAAGGGAAAAGACAAGGAGCTTACAACCAATGATAGTTCAAATGAAGATTCAGAGGCTAATGAGGCGCACTTCATATGGAAATTGAAGGGTTCAGCAAGATACAAAGGCAAGTTGCCTTTCAAATGCTTCAACTGTGGTAAGGTAGGACACTTTGCATCCAAATGTTCATATGAGAAGACTGAGGACAGCGATTGTGAGAAGAAATCAAAACATTTCAAAAAGGGGTATCGAGGTAAGAAGAATAAGTTAAAGAAATTTGCAAAAAGTTTTTATTCGAAAGATCACAATAGTTCAACAGAAGATAGTGAAGTGTCTTTAGTAGATGAAATCTTATTTATGGCTAAAGAAGTAAATAGTTTCACTTTTGTAGTTCCCTGTTTTCATAATTATTTAAGTGATCTGTTTCTTGAGTTACAAATGCGTTATAGCCCTGTGCAAGGCTGGTCCAAGTCCGTTCCTCAGTTTTCCCAATGACTCCGTGCCCAATGGATGGGCCTAGGCTACTGGTTTTTGTGTTTAGCAGGCAAACATCCAGCAAAGGTCGCCAGAAATGTTACCCGATTTTCACCAATGGGCTCAATCGGGCAGGACACATTGTGTTACAGGTGTTCATAAAGGCCAAATGGGGAATTTCCATCAAGGGTTGGATCATGCACCTGAGGATATTTCACGAGGAGGTTTGTTGGAAAGCCTCGCCTCAGTCAGATTTGGCATAAAGCTCCTGAGGAAGGTCGCTGAGACCCGCTGAGATGTCTTGCCGACTAGCAATGTGTTATACCCGTTTGAAAACCTCATGGTCGCCAAGACATCTCGATCGCTGTGAAATTTTATATCTCTCTTCGCTTGGGATGTCTCGCCAACAGTTGTTCACAAGGGTGGCGTCGGGGAGAGTGGTTTGTGTTCGCTATGAGGTCTCGCCAACAAATGGAGGTCTCGGCGAAAGAGGTGTCATCGGGGAGATGTCTCGCCGAAACGGGAGGAGTCTCGCCGTAAGTTTTTGGGTTCGGCATAACGTCTGGCCGAATGAAGGAAGTCTCGGCGAAAGGAGACATCATCGCTGTGAGGTCTTGCCGACTAAGCAGGGTCTCGCCGAAACAAGAGGAGCTCGGCAACAGGTCTCTGTAATGTCCCCTTTTTAGTGAAAGCACCTAATCCTTAATCTTGCATTCAAAGTGTTTCTCAAGGAGACATTAGAAACATTAGAGATTGATAAATTTAAGTAATAACATCCAACAAGATCAAAGATGATATAAATATTTGATTCTTATCAAAGGATTATCCGTTTCCTTCACTGTGGGTGATTCTCCTATAATATATTTCATAAGTACATTAGGGTAGATATTAAATATCTATCAAGATCCCAAGGTTGGTATTCTATCATTCCATTTATCATTGTAGTGAATGAATAAAATCATTATTACTTATAAGATTCAATAATTGCTGCAAGTATTATTATTGGATAACCGTAAACAAAATATTATATATATAAATAATTTGTAGATGTTCTCCCTCCAGGAGGTATTTATTATTCTCAATCTATATATATATATATGTGTGTGTGTGTGTGTGTGAGTATATAGTTATCAATTACCAACATATATTTATCATCATATAAATTATATATACCGTAATATATTATATTCAACATATTTATATTTATCCTAGATATATGTATTAAACATATATCCCAAATACTAACCTTTACTAACTTCTTAATCCATTCATTAATTATCATTTATCAGTCATATATATATATATATATATATTTATCATATATATATATACATTTATCATATAGATATTAAATATATATGTTAATTACCAACTGTTATTAAGTCCTTAATTTATCTAACAAACCCTAGCCATTGATTTCAGAATGTATTTATTTACTTTATTATTAAGCATTCATTCAATCTGACTACTTACCTTATTTATTATTTAAACTCATGAAACATTTACTTAGTTGCTGCTGTTTGTATGCAGGTATTCCTCTCCTTTATCAGCCACGATAATATCCTTAGTATATTTATCTTCTTGCTATCCTCCTCCCTTCCAGCCAGCCACGATGCTATGGATATAAATAATCAAAGATCTTTGGTAAAGAAATGTGAAGTGTCTTTGGAAAGATTCGTTGGGTTTAGAAGATATTCCAAATGTTTCTTTTATGCCTCGATATTCCCCTTTTTTTTTTGTTTCAAACTCATTTCCATTTTAAATAGCATTGTGAAGGGAGACGTGGCTTCCCATAAGTCATACCCCTTCTATCTTGGATGATTTTAGTCATGTACTAACTGCTGCTGTAAATGATTCGCAGCTTTCCAGAGATATCTTTTTAAATGCCGACGGGCCTTCTATGGCCTTTCGTGGGCTAAGAAATATTAATATATTTTTTACATAATATACTACTATTTTAATTTATATTAATATCACAATAAAATTTGTATGTCATAATTTATATTATATAATATCATTATTAATATTATATTTGTCTATATTGTTATATTTGATTATTATAATCATAATATTATTTCATGATAATTATAATTATAATATTATTTTTTTGATAACTAATATTAAATGGTTAATATATTTTAATATGTATTTTATTTATTTACTTTCTATTTGATCCATTATTTGATATTTGTAATGTCACAATTTTGGGGACATATGATCTCCGCAGGCCAGTGGGAGTCTTACCGACATGGAATGATGGTCGGGATGTCTCACGAAACTAAATGGCTCGGGAGGACATTATGCCCGTGAAGGAAGATCTTGCGAGAAAAGATGTCCTTGATTGTAAGTTTATTAGCCGGTAGATGTCTCCCAAATGAAGTAAGCTCTTAGTGAAACAAAGGAGTTAAGCCGTAATGTCATTGTGAAAGTTTGAGCTCGATATGAGGTCTCGTAGACCAAGTAGGGTCTTACCAAGATGAGTAAGGCTAAGCGGAAGTTTGCCTTGATGCTTGTCGAGCGAATGAAGTCTATGAAGGGTGCCGGTATAATATTTTGAGTTGAGGAGAAGTCTCACAGGCAGATGTTATCTAGCCGACCGTCGTGCACAAGTGAGTGCAGTCTCGTAAAAGGGTTGATTTTGGGGTGATGTCTTGCCGATGACAAGTGTCTTGTTGAAGCGGAATGAGTTCGATGAGAGGTCTTCCCGACTGCAGGGGAGTCTTGCCGAAACGAAAAGGTTTGAGCTCGGGGAGAAAGGAAGGTGCCTTCGCTATGATGTCTTTACCCGATGGCGATGGTCTTGCCGATAGCGATGGATTTGATGTGGACTTCGGTGAAACCTCTTGCCGAAAGTGATTGTCTCGCCGATAAAAGATGTAGTGGTATAAATTTTGAGGGTTCGCTATGATGTTGCTATGACCTCTTGCCGAGATCGTTAGTCTTACCCGGCAGTATGCCGATAACAGCCTAAGGGCATAATCATCGAGGAACCGGCTAGTGTCTCACCGACATCACGGTCTGCAAAAACTGACGCAAGAAGAATCTTAATTGTACGAGTTCAATAATCCCGAGGCCGGACCATGGAAGCAATTTGACTATTGTGAAGGCTATTCCTATGGGGAGGATCAAATTTGGATAAACAACATGGATCTGCTCACGTGATCCAAAAAGGGTGATGAATGCGGTTGAAGCGTGATGTTGTCTCTATGGAGGCTGACTACAGGGGAAATCTGATGCTATTTCCAGAAGGGATCAACTTGCAGAAAGATCTGGAGCGGGAATCAGGCAGAAAGGAAGAAGCCGTGAGTCACAGTAACAGTTGGAATATCTACTGGCACAGGGGGCTCAGCATTAATGATAATGCTTTAAAGCATTCAAAGCGGCCCTTCAAAGAAGTTCAAGAATAGACACGGAGGCCAAAAGTAAATGCAAGTATCCCACAAGATCTAAAAGCTTCTCCTGGGAGCGACTCTTCACCGACATGGACACGGGGACGCCCGTTTAATACGGCATTAACTTCATTAAAAGATCTAGGGGCAGATCTTTTCTGGAGGGGATATTTTTGTAAGCCCTAGGGCAGGGGCCGACATCTTTTGTATATATGGCATTTTTGCCTCTTTGTAAAGGGGTTCTCCTTATGCTTTTCGAAAGTTTGTGACTTTTGCATTCCTTTCTCAGTTAGCAAACTTTCGTAACTCATTTTGGAGCATAGTATACAGTGTTTACCTTGGTCACTGTTGATGATTCAAAGTTACCGTCTTGTTCTCGCAAAGTGTTGTGCATTTCAGGTTAATGATCAAGTTATTTTGTGAATTTTTTCTATTCCTTTATAACTTTATCCTTTGTTTTCATGCCTTCCTTTGCAAAAGTATCATTATACAAATCACAAACTGTGTTTACATAATTACATATGGATTCTAGTCTGTGAAAAATCTTTTCCTCTCTTAAAAAAGTGTGTGAATCAAACCTGTTTGTGATACATTAATGCAAAGCTTACAGAGTTTGATGGGTAATTTTGTGTTCATTGTCAATTTTCAAGTGTAAATCAAGTATTATGTTGCTCTTATCAGTTCGGTGTATCACCATAGCGTTTAGTTTTATTTTTATGCATTCCTTCTCCCTTTTCCTTTACAGAATCAGTAGTTTAGGTGATACCAAAGGAAGCCGGCCTTCTCCGGAGGTTGAACTCTGTCTACAAGTGACCCACAGCTTTAAAGGTCTTCCCATGTTACACTGAGGTGTTGAACATCAGGTTCAACAAGGGTGCAAATCTCAGTAGATAACAATTACAACTGCAAGCAAACAATGAATCTAAGACATCTCATTCACTTGAAGAAGCTGAAAAAGTAATTATTAACTTGAAGGTTCAAATCGAAGAGGCAAAGAGGATTGAGGAAGAAATTAGAAATCAACTAAGGATTAAAGAAGAGAATGTAGAGAGACTTAAAGCTGAAATAGTTTCACTCAAAAATTTAGACAAATCATTGACACTATTGAATCATGAGAAGATAAATCAGAAAAGTTCTATGTCTTCAAACAAAATTATTTGTTCACAGAAAGCTTCAATTGATAAGAGTGGAGTTGGATTTGAAGAAGGTAAATGTTCCAAGCCTGCAAAAGAAGAACAGCCAAAGAGTTGCTCTAATTGCACAAAAGATTCGCATTCAAAAATCAGAATAACACTTTCAAAAGATGACCTATCTCAAGGCAAGATCACATGACTAGGTTTAACAATTCTTTCTTTCATGGGTATTGTTTTTGTTGCAATCGTTTTGGTCACAAGGCAGCAAACTGTAGAGTTTATGCAAGAAATGATTTCAAATTCATGAATAGGAACTCTTTTGCTCCTTTGATGAATTACAATGTTGTATGTTACAAATGTAATAATTTTGGTCATACTGCAAAGACTTTTAGAAGCAATTTTGCAAAATCTTTCAAGCAAAGTAAAAAGAAAGAGCAACAAGTGACTGAAAAAGAAGTTGTTAAGAAAGTTTGGAGGAAGAAGAAAGAGGTAGAAAAAGAGTAGGGAGTGATTTCACTCCATCCTTGAGAAGGTGTTCAGACTCAAGGGGAGCTTTCATTGCTACATTTTATCAACCCCGTTTCAGTTATGCAGGTCATTTCAGTTATCCAAGTTGTTCAATTTGTCATTGATGTCAAAGGGGGAGTAGTGAGTCAAGGGGAGCAGCATTGTTTCAAAGCGGTTATTTGTACTGACAAATTTTTGCTTCATCAAGGCATTTTGCATAAAATAGTCTAAACCTTGCTAAAATGATGATAAATACAATTTTTGGGCAATATCATGCATGGAGTTTTGTTTTATGTTTTGTCAGTCAAAGGCAGTGCCATTTGATCAAAACCTGAATTAGAGACTCAGAATGAAGCATTTCATGATGGGGGAGCATGACACGACAACAATTATACTTTTGAATGGTCATTTCAGTGGCTAAAATCAAGATTTCAGTGGTTAATTTTTGAAGATTTCTTAAGGAAAAGCAAAATTGCGCACCTGTAGCCCAGGGGCGCCCTTCTTTTTGAAGGCCTAAATTTTGTGATAAATGCTCATGAATACAGTCAGTATCTTCAGAATTGGTTTGCCTGTCTAATGAGCTATCCTGCGAAGCTATCCAAGACTCGTAACTCCGGTAACTGGCTACAGAAGTTGAAGATTCCAAAGTTGCAGTTTGCAGAAGCTTGTCCTTTTCCAGCTTTTGCGCACCTCTTTAAGGGGGGTTAGATCTTGGTATTCCTGATGGTTGATGTAGTCAATATCTTCACGACTAGTCTGCCTGTCCGACAAGCTATTGAACGTAGTCATCTAAGTCCCAGAGCTCCGACAGTTGACGTTTGAAGATGATCTAATAAAGAGACTTCACATCACAGAACTTCCTTAATTGCTTTTCCAGTGTGCCTGTAGCTCAGGGGCACCCTTCAAAATGGCCTCTGAGATGGCAGAGTTTG
>VDFB02204738.1:0-26241 GCA_007258455.2 Sequoia sempervirens | reverse complement strand
TTATGGGCTCAATTCCTACGATATTACTACTTATCAATCCTTTGTAAATAATTATGACTTATGACTCCATTTAAGCATTGGTGATTTTCTTGATCAAGCAAAACATAGACACACAATTGAACAGATTCTCAAAAGAAGAATGTCAACATCATTAACATTTCATTCAAAAATTCACTCAAATCCACATAAGGAGAGAAAATATATTAGAATTATACGTTTATTCATGCTTATAAGTCATATCTGCATACAATTTAAGATAATTTGCATATATTCATCAAAACACCGAGAATAGGCTATCTATTCTGTTCTATATTTCTACCCATATATTCAACTCAAAACCTAGCTAGAGCTTTCATCAATTCTCTCCCTACAAATGAGCCTTAAATTCCCTTTTATATGACAAGGGAGCAACAAGCTTCAGGCTCAAATGTAATTTCACCACAAATTTTCATTTGAACAAAATCTCCATTACATTTGACTTTCATTTCAAAAATTCCCACACGTTGAATCTATAAAACATAGTGCAATGGGGAAAGCTAAGTTGCTAGCTACCATCGGAAAAGGAACAAATTGTCATCAAAATCCCCTTTGTTGCTATCCACGCAAAAAAACCAGGCAACCAAATTGCCACGAAGGCACACAATCGACATCAAAATGTGCCACACACGCAAAACCAACACCACCAACAACAGCAACATCATCAACACAAAATTTTACATCCCACACAACTTCTTATTTACCAGCCACACTGCCCTTACCAACACACAGACCTTGGTATACACCCCTGCTTCTAGTTGTTGCTAGAGGAGGAGAGGTAACCTCAACCTCATCTTCTTTCTTTTCCTTTC
Source organism: Sequoia sempervirens (assembly GCA_007258455.2). Lineage (NCBI taxonomy): Eukaryota > Viridiplantae > Streptophyta > Pinopsida > Cupressales > Cupressaceae > Sequoia > Sequoia sempervirens. The sequence continues at coordinate 25,393 of VDFB02204738.1, read as the reverse complement.
CCAATACAGTTCTAGTCCGTCCGCTTGGGGTTTTAACTGCCAATGGAACCACAGATATCACTTCCTCATCAGAGGGCAGACCATGATTGAAGTGAGGTAAATACCGACAGTAGTCAAAGTCGGTCTCGGTTACACCATTAGAAGTGTTGCTCGTAAGGTCAATGGGCAAGTGTTGGCATCCAAAGGAGCCATTCCCATACCTTATTTTCCTATCGACACTAGTAATAGAGCACACTGACTGCTTGCCTTTGTCATCTACCAGTTGAGCAACAACGTCCTGGAATTGCAACCTTCTACTGCATCTAGTGGGCACAAGCCTGGGCTTGTCAACCAAAGCACCTTCCTGAATAGTAGAACCAAGCTTTTGTGAGCTCAAACGAATAGACCTCCTTACTGGCTTACTCATTTTCTCTTGTCAGACAAGCACTCAAACTTGATTAGACTTAGCCCAGAAAGTGCTCTAACTACTACAAGAATGACACAATTAGCATTAATACCTCTTGTATTTATTGTGCGAGGTAATGGAAACCTTCATCAATGCTTAGTAAAAATGCATGTGCAAACATGACAATTTGGCGGCGTATGTACTGTCACCATTTAACTTGAGCTGCATGAGAATCCGCAGATCACCCTTCATGATTGCCAACAACATCTTCACATAGATTGATATCAACATGACTACACAAGGAAGGAATAATGCATTAATGCTTCACCAGTTGTATGATAAAATGACCACCATGTGCCATTTTCCAACTTTGAATATTGCCCGCTGATCTCTTGAAGAGTTGGCAAATCAAACTGTTTATCTCGGGCTAACTCGGTTTGACATCCAACGAAGCATCGTTGACCTTCCTCATGACCAATAACATTAATCCATCTCAAAAACCAACTACCATGTCGACAGGTCCTATGCACTTTGCAAACTGAATGGCTAGAGCTATGCATTGCAATCTCATTGACCTCGCGACTTTTAACCAACCTTCATCTTCCTCCTACGAGCTAGCAGGGAACAACAAAGATTTATATTAGCTTTTGATCTTGGTTGTCGATCTAAAACCATGGGTTATGAGCTCAATAGTGGAGATTGGGCCCCACATTCCATACATGACACACATCTGCCTTTTGCTGACCTCGTGCCAAATAACAGGGTGACACCTTAGGTCTGCGAGCTGGCGAGGTATGATCGAGATCTTCTCCCATATCTTTGAATCTAAAAAATTGACACATTGCACGGTTAGTATTTAATGAAAGGCTTTGGCTAAGCCATTGGCGACATGACCACTAGGGTTAATGGCTTAGGCTTACGTCACTGGATTAAAATTAAAACCCAACTTTAATTTTAATACTTGATTTCCTCTGCAGGGTTTTATTTCCTAAGTCTCGGTTGGCCCCGTGTTTCATCTTTTAAAAAACAACTTATGTCGTTGTTTATTGTTGGCCTAGTGATGTCCCCTCGTCCTTTTTAATGAATGTTTTATTTTGCAGAAGGGATCAAATTCACGCTACCGTTGATCAAATTTCCTTTGGATATCAACGGTTGCCTGCCATCGCGTGATCGGAAGCTGCAAGATTTTTTACCGATTGCGATATCGCGGGCGGGCGCCACATGTCCTTTTGGGGGATGAAATTGTGCAACCGCTGATCAACTACTGTTTGATCTCAGCCATTCCCTGCCATCTCGTGATGGCCCCACCATAGTGCTTTGGTCGATTGCAATATCACAGGCGGTCGCCACGTGTCTCATCTGATGAAGCCGAAAGAATAAAAGAAAAATCGTGGAACATTAATCCGGCCTTAAATACATTAAAAGGAGGGTTACTAAAGTGCTCTTAAGATGCACGTGATTCAAATCGACAGATATGTTATAATCTTGATGGAAAAGTTGCTCGAGGGTTAATGATAGGGCTGATGACTATGTTGAAGGAACGAGATCATTGATGCTCAAGATCTACGGTTGCCTCCCATCGCGTGATCCGAAGTTGTAGGATTTTTACCAATTGTGATATTGCAAGAAACCACCACATGGACTTCCTTCCCATCATATGGTATGGTGGGCCCCTTATGGCCATGTTGGCGATTGTGTCATCCTGTTTTGAAGGTAGTCATTGATGATGTGATCAAAATGAAGGATCGACGGCTCAAATTTAAATCTGCATCAAATATGGTTGGAGTCGTTTGTGCAGTGCGTGAGTGAGCTTTAATGGCGGATGAGACATTTACTGGCACAATTTGATCGAAATAAAATCAATTCTCCTGCTTTATGTGTGTCACAAAGCATTCAAGTATTTTGCGAAGCAGTTTAAGAGCCGGGAGCAAGGTTGTGAACCCTGACAGCCAGAATTTGGGATTTCTGCGAAAAGAGCCACAAGTTAATTTATGTGTTTCTCAGTCACTCTGTGCTTGAATTAAGGAAAATACTTGTTGTACTTATCATAGGGCTTGTTGATAAATGTTTTAGGGCTATAGTTTATTTAAATTGTGAGAAATTGCAATATTTTGTTTTGTAATTTCATATCTCTAGTTAGTCCTAGCTATTTAAAGTGTGAAGTTATAAGAAGCCCTAGTTTGTCCAAGATGGCACCACCCAAGAAAATTTTAGCTAGATTGACTATTTAAAAATAAACATGTATGATGATTTCCTGGATCAATTGCCCTTGTCAACGAAAGATAGAAAGAAGAGATTGGTTTTGATGCGAGGGAAAATCCTAGGGGAGGGGTTAGTATACAATTGTTCCAACATAGCCAATGTTAGGGTTTCTCTCACGGGTTTGGAAATGTTCAGATTGTGGTATGGACAGAGGAATTTGCCTCACCCTTTTTCAAATAGATGGATGTATGATATGGGGAAGTTGGTGGTACCAAATTTTTTTCCTAATGTAGACCTGCTTAGGGCAGTAGCTGCAAGATATGACCCTGTCACATGGGTAATTAGGGATAATGATGGAAAGGTTTTGTTAAGCATTAACATAGATGATATTGAACAGATTTTTGAGTTGAGTGAACTGAGTGAGGACTTGGTGCCTATCAACCTTGAGGAAATGAAGCAGGAATATGCAAAGTTGAAGTATCTTTTCAGAGCTAAATTGCTTCCACCTCATCTGGCTAGGGCAGGAGGTTCAAGATTTCATATCAACCCCAGTGACCAGAAACCTTTTAGATTAAATTGTTTTGCAAATCATTTCTTGGCCACTTTTTATTTATTGTGTCAGATTTTGGATTTCAGTCCTGGTGCGGTGATGCCCATTGCATACATGTTCATGGGGGTGAAAATACAACACCCTAACTTCTCTGTCACATATGACTTTACTTCTTTCTTGGCTGAGAGGATACATGAGGGGCTGTCAAAGCTGCAGAAAAATGATACCGACACTCACTTATTTTGGTATTCTATGATGATGCATATGTTTTTATTCAAGAATGTTGACTTCTTCTCTGAGAAGATGAAATTAAGGCAATCGGTTGACGGAGAAAGATTGTTAATACATATATGGGCTGCAGATTTATCTTGTAATAAGGAAAGCACTAGTTATGTGCAATTTGATAATTTTTTTGCTTCCAGATTGAGGGCTAGATTGATGGTGAATGTACCTAGGATTCCTGAGGAATTACATGATTTCCTCATGCCAAAGGGGAGGAAGCCAAAATTAAAAGTCAACTATAACTGGGGTGACATTATCCCATACCCATTCAGCATTGTTTTGAGGGTATATGGTTTTCAAGGAGCCCCTCATATACTGCCATACAATATGCCACCAAGAGTGGGGTTTGCAGAAGTTATGTGGCAGATAGGTTGCATCCATGAAGATAACCTCACAGGGAGGGGTAAGGGAACATTTTTCCCTGATTATATAGTGGTATCTAATTTTGCCTTTTCAAAAGGAGGTTGGGTGCACTTTGAGAAATTCTTTGAGGATTATCATTTGAGATGTGGTCCAAAGTGACAGCATGATCCTGAGGGTTTCTTTACCCTTTTTAGACAAAGAATAAAGGCTGGCAAGTTTGTGCATGAGTTCAACTTTCCAGAGGACCTGATTAGAAATGAGTTTGACCTAAATAAGCAGGAGTTGAACAAGGAGAAATGGATAGCTTATGATAAGCTATTAGATATTGTACACAAAATGGATCTGAAATATGATCCACTGTTGGAGTTTAGTCCCCACCATAAGAAAATTGATTTTCTAATGGAGAACTTCAAATAGATTATGGGAACTTTGAGAACCAAAAAAGTAAACTTAGATTTGAGTCTGGGTGTACAAGAACAAGGTGCTAGACCATTTGAAACAAGGCCAGCATACCAGCCTATAGAAAAGTGGCCCATTTACAGGAGAAAAAAGGATAGCAGTAGTGATGAGGAAGAAGTGGATAGAAAGGGGAAGAAAATTATGAAGTTGCCTTCACAACCAGGTCTAAAATTCAAAGTGCCTAGGGCAATTAAGATCATTGATTTAGAGTCATCACCAGAAGATAGTCCCCCATCACCACCATCTGAGCCAAGCCCTAAAAGGCAAAGAACTGATCAACCACAAGAGAGTTTTATGGTGAAATTATTGTTACTGATCAGGACATGTAGGTTGGTATGCCTTCCCCTCGTAGGTTAGCTGAATTTGTTTTATCTGATTTAGATATGAAAGGCAAAAGTGTACAAGATGCAAGAATGGAAGCATGTAAGGACTTTCTAGATGACAATGCATTTGTAAAGACTCATGTATTCTTGCAATTGGTATGGAGGATGAAGTTTGAAGAATATCAAAATAAATGTAAGGAGAGAAGAGAAGAGAACTAAGACCTGACAGGTCAAACCAGGTGAATGATGAGGAAGTGAAAGCTAAATTAATGGAAGAATTTAAGAACATCACTCCTGAGGAAGGCAGAAAATTGGTGAGTCAGGCTGGTGTATTGATTATGCCTGAATGGGACATTGTAGATGCAGTGGCTTTTAATGCTATTATGAAGTTCAAGCATCCCTTGCAAGAATCTAAAGAAGTCAAGGCAGCACTTCAAGATTCTGCTTTCAGTGAAAAGTATGAAACCTTGGCAATTTGGGCATTGGCCCACAAGGGAGAAAGCCAAATATTACAGACATTAATCCAAATTTTAGAGGGGGATTAATAAAGAGAGCTTCAGAGACCTCAACCATCAAGGCCACTAGTTTAACTGTGAAAGTGGCCAAATTGGCCCAAAAGACTGCTGAAAGGGAGGAGGCTGAAAAGAAAAGCCTAATAGAGAAGTATAACCTTTTGATTGAAGAATATAGCAAGATGCAACAGAGGAATGTTGAGTTGAAAATTAAGGTGGAAAGGTTCGGGTATAGACAGATTGGGGAGACATCAAGTGCTCCAAGGACCAATACATTACCTTCCACATCAGGGTCAGTTCCTCTTGCTTCTCCAATTGTTTCTACACCAAGGTCTCCCAATCAAAATCCTGCCTTCACCCCTTTTTTAGAGGAAATTGGTGAAGAAACAAAGTGCTTTGTTGATCCTACAAAGAAGCAGCTCTTGCAAAGAATTGATGAGTTACAGGCATCTTCGAGGGTAAGTGAGGAGGGATCTCTTTCAAAGCAAAAAGAGATTGTTACTACTGTTTTAAGGCATTTTAAAGAAAAAGTTGATAATAAATTGCTATCTATACATTCTTTATATTCTTTGTTATTAGATGCAATAAAGAATATTGATAGGGATCAGGAGGTAGTGATACCATTGATTGAAAATTGGATCCCTAGGGCCAGTGATCTGGATGTCATGTATAAGGCCTCAAGGTTTGATACAAATAATAGGCCTCAATCATTAAAGCATACTCATGTGTTAGTAAAATCATTGCAAGGTTTTCAGACGTTACCAGATGACTTGAGTAGGAAGATTAGGGAGTTGGTGAAGAATTTCAATGATTGGGGTAAGACATTGTTACCTGATATAATTGATGAGCAGGGGAAAATCAAGTCATTCCAGCAATGGCAGGGTTAGGCAGGTGAGGTCATCAATGATCAAATTTAATTAATTTGTGATGACTCAAATTATGACTTGTTGGTGATTGTATGGATAAAATCATTAGTACCAGCTCATTTTTGGAATATTTTGAAATAGATGCAAATCAGGTAGCAGTAAAATACACACCTTATAATGCCAAGGTGAATGAGGTAATTAATTTTGATTGGCCGGCTGATGAAGAATATCAGAGGTGGGTAGATAAATATTTGACTGAGGAGGAATAAAAGAATGAATTACTAACGGGTGGTAAATCAGATGCTGCAGTTACAACGGCCTCCGGTTTTACTTTGATGGTGGTCTTAGCGTGGGTTTCTTGTGGCTTTTTGTTGTTGCCTCAATTTTCCTCAGCTGACATGATGAACGGGAATATTCTCCAAGGTGATGGTTGTTGTAACGATTTTTAGAATATCACCAGATGCTTCATTTGGCTGGTGACATGTGTACTTTCTAGCCGATGCTTGTTTGCTCCTTCATTTTCTATAAAAAAGATTTCAAGGCCAAAAGTACGAGTTAGCAAGTTAGATAATTTTGGTAGAGTCTAGGTGAAATTGCAAAGCAAATTGTAATATCCGATGGTTTTTTAGAGAAATACAATTTAGGTTTTGAGTTATTCTGTAATCAGTTTTGAATTCATGGGGATTTAATGTTGTATAACAGTACTAGCATTTGAGTTGAAATGATAAATTCAAACTCATGTCTCTCCATTGTACATGCATATCCGAATTTTGAATAAGATGACTAAGGGTTGTTTCATTCATCTCATTGTTGTGGTGTGTATAATCCTTATTTTAGATTTTAATTCAAGGAATTAATTAAAATGCTTGAATGGGATTATAGGTGGATATGTTATGTATAAGGATTTGATAAGTAGTATTGGGTGAGAATGCATACTGATGAAATTGTAATGCAATATTGTTAGGGATCTTATAATTATGTATTAAATCTATCATAAACCTTTAGATGCTTATGAATTTGACTCCTGCAATGGATATATGGCACTAATCTAAGTTGTACTTATTTGTGTAGTTCAATAATTGTTTGTCTTTGCCTAGAGCTTGCTACAAATTGTAAATTAATGACTATATTTTACTATGGATTGTGTTGTAGTTATCTCATGCTCCACATAGTTGATATTATCGGTGAACAACCAATTTTATTCGATATTATCCTATTGTGTTGAGCTATTCAATGGGATTATTTGTTATGTGTTAATGTTGTTTATGATATTGGTGCAGAGGTTGTAAACACATTAAGGGATCACCTCGGTCTTGCAGAGCCCAAAGTGTAGGAGGCTTTTAAAGTCCTCATTAGTTGGTCCAAGTCCTTGAAGCCTTGATTGGAATTGGCAATCCCATAGGTATATTAGAAGACCAACCTAGTTACAGGTAAAACAAACCAACACCCTCCACCTTTAACCCTAAACCATTAACCCTTAAACTCTAACCCATAAACCCTCTACCCTTTGTCTCTCTCCTCTAAACTCTAAACCTTTCCCTTGTATTCTTTTATAATTTTCATTATTCTTATTTATTTTACACTTACATTTACAAATACACATACATACGCATTTACTATTTTCATTTATTTCTCATGTAGTTTAATAGTTTGATCGATTTCATATTATGTGTTGAAGACTTTAGAATTTCAATTACATTAATTTATGGATATGTTGTATCTATAACACTACAAAACCATATGCTCTTTGCATTTACACTTGCATTTAGAAATACACATTTATATACATAGATATAGATTTCTTTAATGATATGTTGCATTTATTGTTCTAGGAGAGCATCTAGTAATTGTATTTACATTTACATTTAAAAATACATATACATACATACATACATACATACATATGTGCGCGTGTGTGTGTGTATATATATCATTTATATTCAATGTTTAGAAATAACCCATTAGGTCTGCACATGGATAAAATTTCATAAAATCATATCTCCCATACATGTTTTGTTGAAACCTAGGCTTGAACCTCTCATTTCACATGTTTTTCTTCACAAAACTCTTGAGGATAGCAGTTATACCTTCTTTATTTCTCATCCTACACCCTATTCATGCATCCTACAATTACAAAAATATCCATGGGGCCTCTTACACAAGCTACAGTAATCACAAAAAGTGTAAGAGCCCCTTTATATCATGTTTGGACTACAAAACCCTCAAAAATAGGGTAACCGGGCTGTATGCAAAGAAATGAAACTTTCTAACTCAAATCAATACCTTAAGCCCTCAAATTAGATTCAAATCAAAGCTAAGACATATCTTCATGACTTGGAATTGATTTCACATCAAAATATGGCTACATGTGACCGTACAGTGCTGCATAACAAGAAAAATACAGAAATTTTGAAGAAAAACACAGATTTTCAAATGTCAAGAGCTAGTATTTTAAATCTTCAACCATCAACAATCATTACAATGATCACTTTATGCCTTTTAAAGGCCTTTACATTTCAACCACTGAACAACCACGTCTATAACTGACTTTTTAATTGTTTATGATCACATGAAACATAAAACACACTAATTTCAAGGTTGTTAACATCACTATTGAAATGTTTTAATTTTTTGACCTTTCAAACATTAAAAAGTACATCATTAAATTAATTATGTAATGGCATAAAAATTAAAAACATCATGAATTAATTATGTAACCACATAAATCAAATATAATTCTATCAAAAATTAATATCAAATAGATAATATAATCGCATAACTCATACATTTCAATGTCATTGATCTTCTTCTTCATCCAACTCTTTGTCTGTATCATCCGATCCATATTCGACATTGTAAGGATTGGTCATATCATCATCATCATCGATATTAGTTTTGATAATGTCATCATCCACACAGATATCATCTTCATGAACATCAACTCCTACATCATCATGATCTAATTCCTCCTCCTCGACATCTTCATCAGGGACATCATCAACTAACTGTTGATCCTGATCATCATCTACATCATCTTCTATTTCTTCGGTATCTTCTTCTTCCACCACATTATACTTTACTGGCCTTTCTCTTGGATCATGTCTAATAGCAAATGACCAACCCAGTTTACCTGGAACCTCTGAGTAAAATACCTGCTCACATTGGCTTGGAAGAACATAGGGCTCATTTCTAGCCCACTCGATGAACCTTGTATTAACCATGGTAAATCCATTATCATGTTCAATAACAGTTCTCTTAGGATCATTTTCATTCAATAGTAGTATGTACCATAGGACGACGAACATAATTAATCTGAAGGACTTAAAGTCACACTCAAGTATATCATCCAAAATCCCATAGTATCAATTTTATGAGACTTCTAGATGTATGTCGCTTCTAGATGAAACATTAATCACTTAAAAGACTGTAGTTATACTAGAATCACAAATTTTCTTCATGTCATCCAACATTTTGATTCAAAATTTATGACCATTGCACCAAATAGCCTTGTGGTGTTTCACCTGCAATATGTCAAACATGTAAAAATTATTGCAATATCGTCAATTGATAAACATATTTATTCTTGGCTAAATGTATGTAAAGAAAAAAAAATTCAACATATATATACATCAATATAATTGAAAATAATTAAATAATATGGGTGATTAATATATTTATACGTAGATGTTTATCTCTTAAACCATATGCTAAATCAATTTCCCTTGGTGTAACATTGGAATTTCCATTACGATGAGCTTCTTTAACCAATGAAGCCACACCTTCCCATGTTACACCAAGTGACCGTGATTGTTGACATCGCTCAATCCATACCATCCAATCAAGATTGTTGGCTAATGCACAAATGTAGTGCATCCCACTCTCACCAATCAGGATAAAAAAATTAAATTCACAAACGATGTATAATTAGTTAAATACCACAGTATACAACCTTAATTTATAATTTCAATGTATATTGAAGATTAAAAATTAAATAAGTACAATATACATAAAACCATATGTAAAATGTATTCCAATTAATCTCCATGACCATCTTATAATTACCTCTCACTTTCCTCAATCTACCTTTCCCCAATAGGTACTCCCCTTCGAATTTGTTAATGGAGTTGGGATCCCAAATACGATCTACATGGATCTTTATTGCAAACTTAGGAAAATATTCACTAATGTACACCATGGTCTAGTATACTATATATCCCTCCACCATAGAACCCCTAGGATGTGCTCTTTTTCTAACCAAATCCTTCAAAAATTTCAAGTGTCTCTCAACCATCCACATTGACCTTGTGTGTATAGGTCCACACAATTCAATCTCCTCAACTTGGTGTATGAGGTAGTGTTCTTGTGCATTGAAAAATGTCAAAGGTAGACACTTTTGCATTTCACACATTAGACAAGGAATTTTTGTCTTCCAATAATTTATATCTTCTTTATGGATTTATTTAGATGATAGCCACCTACAAGTGATTCAAGGCGCAAATATATTAACGAGATTTAATAAAAATATGCAGTATATTACATAACAAGTAAAACAATGGCAATTATAAGATGTATACAACGAATTGAACAAATATCGCTACTTACCTTATGTATTTTCCAAGATCATATATAACTTGTTTGACATTGTTGTCAAAGTTGTCTGGGAGAGATAGAGGTAGAACATTCTACAACAATTGTAAAATGATCTTTTAATTATTTTTCCAAAAGTAGTAAACATAATACACTGAAAAGTACATGCATTATATAAGTGTATATAATATACTAGAATAATTACCTTAATGAAGGTATTCCAATCATGCATTTTCATCCCTGACCCAAATTCACCTTTCTTTGTTATTATATTGTTTATGTTTGCAACAAATTCTGTGGGAAATCAAATTTTTCGTGTGGCTTCTTTTATAGCATTGCTTTGCTGCTCTGTTAATAACCAAGGAAGGGAACTTATATTAATTTGGTCTCCATCGCTATTTAATTGAATGACATTTTTCATTGCATGATTGGCTTCCTAAATGTCACTACAAATTTTGACAATTTTTTCTTTGTCATGCCTTCCATCCAATATTTCCCATAACATTTCTGTTATATTCTTTCTGATATGCATTGTATCAAAAAAATGCACAATTTGTAGCTGTTCATAGTAGGGAAACCTACTAAATTGTCTAGGATAAATTTTCAATCCTTGTGGAAGCCGACCATTAATGCCTCACAACCGGCCATAAAGCATATAAGTTAAAAAAATTAACAACGACAATCATTGTCAATTACAACATGAGTAAACACAACACAATATAAAAATATAAATTCAAAACATATCATATATGATAGATAAACAATTTGATCCGATATATAACTTTGATGATTAATTCTATTATATTCCAACTTACATAGGTGAGGTGTCATTCTTCGTGGTTTTGATGTAGTCTCCTCTTTCCCATTGAAAAGATATTTTTCAATAGTTTGATACTTATGATTTCTATGGAGGAAGTTCCTATACTCATCAAACACCTGCTTTCCTAAACTTGTTGAACGACGAGATTTCATCTTGGGACCACAAATTGGACATGCAAATTTTCCCTTTGTTTGAAGACCTGCAAGATCATATATAATTGGATTAAATATGTCAATTTTTATAATTATATATAATGAATAGATTATTTTAAAAACATGCATGATATCTACTTCATCAAATTAAATATTGTTAAAGTGCAGTCAAACGTTATAACATACCAATAAAATGTGTTAGCCCTGGAGCATCATGAATTGTCCATACAAGCATTGCATGGAATTGAAATTGTCTTTGTCTTATTGGTCTAGAGACGTCATACATAGTGACGCCATTCCATAACTTTACTAACTCGTTGATAAGAGGTTCGATATATACATTCATATCTTTAACTTAGTACTTACCTAGTTGAATGAACATAAACATTACACAATTATTATAACCATTTTACTGCAATATATATAAATTAATGTACATGACTATTGAGTTAAAAAAATATAAGTCATTATGCAACAAATAAGATAAATGAGATGCTACTACGTTAAAGAAAAATTGATGTAAAAAAATACCTGGAACAATCATTGACAACATTATGTGCTCCCTCTTTATTGACATCCATGGAGGAATGTTATTGTTGATAACAAAAAATAGTCATTAATCGTAGTAATAGATCCTCACTTCCAAAATGGATCGACATCAGCCCACTCCCCAATGAAAGCTTGAGATTATGAGGTTCTTCTTTAAAGTGTGGCCATTTTTCCTCCATGTCCCTAAATGTAGAACCATCTGCAAGCATTCGAAGAATGTCATCTCCACTTCTATTCCATGCATGGTAATCCATAAATTGCGCTGAGATTTTGCACCTAAATAATCGTTACATACGTGGAATAATGGGAATATAATGAAGAACCTTGTGAGGCACCCTTTTTGTTAGTTGATATGTTTGATATCTACCGATATGACATTCTGGGCATTCTGTTGCAAATTCATGTTGTTTATGATATATAATATGATCATTGGGACATGCATCTATTGCTTGATACTCCATTCCAATATCTTTCATAATGCCAAATAAATCTCAGTATGAGCGAGGTAAAATATTTGATGGTGGTAACAAAATTCACCAATCAATCTACAACAAAAAATAATTTGTTAATATAAAGAATATTAATGGTACATATTTCATCCTTTATTTACTAGTGATGAACTAACAACAATTAAAATAGATGAAAAAAGATGACATATATGACATACCTTAACATCTGTGAGATTGCTATGTTTGATAAACCATTCATAACCTTCAAGTTCAATAGCAACAATACATCAGAGAGAAGTGTTGTTTGGGAGCCTTCCTAAAGGGGCTTGTATGCTTTCTCAAGTACAGGTAAATCATGAACATCATCAAAGTCATCTTGATCATCATGATCAACTCTGCCACTAAATGTGTCATGGATCAATGTATTCATACCATCATCTTCAACTGTGTTTTCTGGTGCATGATCATCTCTTCCATAGGATCATTAACTTCATCTTCGATATTCACAACTCCATGTTTGTCCGCTTGCAAAACCACATTCTCTGGGCCATGATAATCCATATCATTTGCCCTAGGGCACCCCACCTTTATAATAATGATAGACACAAATAAACCATGATCATGATCAAGTGATTATATATATATATATGTATATAAAATGTTAAACGATTTAAACATTTACAAATTCAATCAATATAAACACATATAATGAACAACTTACCAATGGATGAGAATCATGCCCCCCTTCAACATGACCATGCTGCCTACAATGTTTCTAAGCTATTGTGATTAAAATTCATCTCATCTTTAAGCCCCCTTGTAATTATTGCAAGGACAATAACATTTCCCATCACCCTTTCTTTCACTTAGCCCACACCTATCAAGTGCTCTTCATTTTGTTTTGGACTAATATTATCTAAATATGATTTTTCTTTTTACCAAGCTCGACTATTTAGATCTCTCAAAAAATATCAAACTCACACTCCAATAATTTCTTTATTCATAGACAGGTAACAAAATCTAATAATTTTGATATTTTACACCAAAAAAATTTGGCATGCAACCACCCCTGCAAAAGAGAAGATAGTTTGAAGTTAATGACCCCAAAAAACACTTTAAAATGTTAATTCCAAAACTTATTAAATTATGATTTTACTATGATTTCCAATCGTTAAGACTCTTAAAATCATAATATTGAACTTGATCGCAAACTTCCTACAACGATGGAGGTAGCAAGCTAGTAAGAGAAAGTGACCCATTTTTAAGGAGCAACAAGTCGAAATCATCATTGCTAATGTCAATACGAATTTATCCTTTTAGTTAAAGATGCAATGTGTCACTTCTTATGACGAGCTTATCCCTAGGGCCCTCAACATTGAGAGAGCCTTAATCACACAAGGGAGCACACATTAGTAGAATTTGGCAAATAAATGACTAGGTGACTAAAAATTTTAGTCACAATAACTAAAAATGACTAAATTATGCTTATTTTTTGTAACTCAACTATAAATGAGTAAATAAATTACTAGTTTGGTTGTTGATTAAAAATTATTTAGTCACACAAATAAAAATGACTAAATAATTAGTCATTTATTTAGTCACAATCCATTTAAATAAATCATTTAAGGAATCAAGAATATAGCCCACCAAAATACTCAAAACTTTAATAAACATACACTAAAACTTTTGTCAAAATCTTATTTTCAGGCGTAGCCCACCATAATGGAGTTTTCATTTTAATAAACATACTCTAAAACCTTCGTCAAAACATTATTTTCAAGCATAGACTGCCAAAATGGAGAAGTGTTTTTGTAAAAAATGACAGAGAATGGTGAGGAGATGTGCGTGAAAGGAGGCATAAGATTCATTGCTACTTATCTCATTCCTGCTTTGCTCAACAAATCTTACATTGTTCCCGCTACTATTTGTAATCTAGGTATTTACTTGACATATATTTGCATAATCTCAAATTCCTTGAGAGGCTTTTGAAGTATCAATGTATCCTATATAGGGTTTAGAATGATTTATTTTAATTAAAAAAATAAATAAATGATGTATTTCCCTATAATTAGATAATGTGGAGATCTCCTAAATCTGCCCCAACACACTATCCTCTTTAAGTAATCAGATTCATTACTCCAAAATTACTAGGGGTTTTGTATGTGACATCTTTTAATATCTCTACGACCGTGGCTTTTAAATAGATCTTAATCTTTGCTTTAATCCTTTTCATGGTAACCCTTGAGTTCCATAATCCACCTTCAATCTCTTCTAAGAACGTTGTCTTAAGCTAGACTACATAGTATGCATATAAAGCAAGTCCTTCATACCTGCCATTGTTCCAAACCACCACTCACCGCCTTGCTTAAAATGTTGCCTCCATAAGCACAATAGCATGTTTTAAAATCATGGTTGCCAGTGATTGACCATTAAGGTCACCACTTTCATCATGAAGATACAATGAGATTTTTGTTTTCAAACTCAAGGCATTATGGAAGATAACATTGTGAATTGTTTGTTGTGTACGATTCAATTTTCTTGCACATTTACTTCTTTGCTAACTTCCTTTAAGACTGGTATTGCACCCTCAGCTGCAATCTCAAACAGCTCACTCACTGTCACTTGAAGATTCCTTTCATGAGCATCCTTCTATAAAATCAACCATGCCCCTATAGGACTCATTTACTTACTACAAGGGACCTATTTGTTTCATGGTATCAGTAGCCTAAGATCCTTCAATTCACGGACACCGCTTCACAAATTCACAAGGTATTATTCACTTACCTTCCCACCTTTTATGTCTCAAACACTACTCAAACAGTAATCCACTACCTCCATTATACATTAATGGCTAAGAAGAAACATTGAACCTATGATTACCACTATTACTTCATTTAGAAAGTCATTCCTTGATTGCATTTTCCTTGTCTAACACTACCAAAAGCATTTGAAAACCCTTAAGGTCATCAAGGGGGTAAGGAAACTCACTATTAAAATATCCACTTTACAATGGAAGGTTTGAGTTTTATTATTTTGTCACTACTCAACCTCTTTTGACTGTCACATCTCAAGTGATTGTCATTCTTCTTATCGTAGATTGCATTTACAAATGTCACTAAGCTACATAGCGTGCTTGTTATTGGTTACAATCTTTAGATTGCAAGACTTTGTTATTAGCTACAATGTCTCAATCTTTCTAGTATTGCAACCTCACTAATCCACTAGAGTTATTGTTTATGTTTCTACAGAGGCCTAGGGTTTGTACCCTAATCATGCTCTTACCAATGCTTCTGTTGGTATTAAGAAATAACCTTAAATCTTGGGTCATAAAATTAGTTGTCTTGACAAAGTCGCGGGTATGATCTTGGGATTGTATCCCAGAGGTGGGTTTGTGTTTGATCATTAAGGTATGTAAACCCTACTGTAAATGTATCCATATATCATGGGTCTGTGGTTTAATACTTCCATGTATACAGCATATCAAGCATTATTATAGTTTGCGGTAACCCAAGATTGCATTCAAGTATAAACAAACTCTATTTTGTAGTTTAAGCTATACACTTTTAAAAATATCTATAAGGTTTAGGAACTTGATCACTTTCAATAGCCCATTAAACATGGGTTGTGCTTGAATGCACTACATAATTGATATAACACAAACACTCTCCATGTCAACCAGAGTGATAGGCTCTTTATTGCAGCAACAGGTAATCACTCTTTAATCATGCTATAATTACATCCCAACCTATTAAACTTGAGACAACCTGAATGCAACCAATGATTGTTGACACCTACATTATACATCCTAAATTAACTACATTATATGAGTGCCTTCATTTCATCACAACATAGCCACATTAAACTTGGGTCACACATGAATGCATCATGTATTTGGTATAGCACAAACGCCACACTGATATGGATCACACCATACCACAAGAATTTGTTCCTTGGTTGTGATCTTAAGGGTGATTCCACACAACAAAATATGGACATGAAATTCTCAAAACCCTAAACCTCTAAAAATGAAATTTGATGAGATGTTGCTTTAAAATATGATTTTCAAACCTAGAACTACAAATCTGACTTTACAACTGAATTATGCAAAAATAAAATGACTACCCTCAACCTGGCAATATCTTGATTTTTTTTAAATTTTTCCCAAGAAAATCGTCCTTAGTTCTCCACAAATTGTCTCAAGTAGAGCAAAACATTGTCGTAATAAATCAGCGAACTCACTTTTCTTTATGTCGGCCACAATTTGATTTTTTTCTATTTTTCATGTTTGTCGAAATTTCAACGAAATTGATAGTTGACATTTCGACGAACCCCAGGTTCGTAGAAAATTCGACAAACGTCGGGGATAAACTTTCAAAAAATTGAAAATTACACATCAAATTTTACAAGCACCCGACAATACATCAAATCATACTTTCATGCTCCCCTTTTCGAATCCTGAAGAGGCAAGATAACATAGTACCTGTATCAATGATTGGTTTGAACTTGACCATGAACTCTTCCTTCAATATGTTCCAACTAGTGATGCACCCATCTTCTAAACATTGGAACCAGTCTGTTGCTTTACTAACCTGATATTCTACAAAAAGGCACATAAACACATTCTCCTTTGTAACACCTAAAGTTCAACATGTAACAGTGAAAGCTTGAATATGGTTTTTTGGATTCTGGACACCTTCTCCAATGAAATTCAATTTTTTTTTGCTTGATCCCATAGGCAAGTATGAGTACTAGGATAAAGCTAGGGGCCCAAAATGAACCACCCATGGTTGTGGTGAGGCTAGAGCCATCCCGTGTACTGAAAGAGCATTATAGAAATATAGAGAACTTAAAATACAGAGTCTCCAATCTCCACCTGAGTAGAGGTAATTTATTTCTTACTTCTAAACTGAATTAATTCCTTGGTGTGTTTCGGTCTAGAGGAGGGCTTTGATTCTAACTTGGGTTATGTCGAGGAAGAGAGTCCCACACAATCTCTATTCTTGGGCACCTTTCGAGCACTCTTCTAACTAGCCATTGTGCTAGCTCTTCCTCTTCTTCAAGGACAAAATTTATTCACATATACTCTGTGACACTCCTTTTATATCTCCAAGCTAGAGTATTTAATTGAGAAATAATGTCTTCCTGTTCAATAGTGACCTAGTTTAGGTTCATCTATAACACAGGAAAAACATTTTCATGTGAAGGTAAAACCATTTTTATTCATATTAAGGGATTTGATTAGCTTTCTCTTTCAATGTCCCCAATCTTAGAGTCGCCAAAAATCCGTTGGTTGACAAATTTATCTTTTTTTATGATTGATTTAAATTGACTTTATGATTCCTAGAAGAAAGACTAATTGATAACCAAAATTTGGAAAGATCACCATTTCATTGGTGATCTTCCTCTAAATCTTAAGAGATACAACTCCCTTGTAAGATATGATTTTTTATAAATTTTTTGAATATAAAGATAATACGTACACTTTTAACCAGAAAAGGTAAACTAACACTTTCCCATAGCCATGCAACAAATGCGATGAAAATCAACTTAGAACATTAATTGAATTGAAAAGATAAATATGCTACCAATATCACAACTCAAAGATCAAATTATTAGCAACAAATAATTGACTCGACACAATGCAATCTTAACATCCATTGAAGATACATGAATGAAACATCAATAAATACTGCATCTACAAACAGAAGAAATATCCTAACTCTTATCAAAGCTCAAAGACTCACTCATAAATGTTAAGTACTTCATTCAAATCTATTGCTCAAAGACAACAAACATCTTCAGAAAATTATCAAAATTGCAAAACCCAATCCTTTATTCCAATCAATTCTCACTCATGCATCAAAGTGCAAGGGGGGTCAAAATTTATGACCCTTATAATGTCCAACCAAATCATATTTAAAAAATTTGCATCATAATGGTCAACAACTTCTTGAAAACTGAATCTTGGGCGAATTGTAACCGCCAATTCACTGAATGAGCATTTTGTGGGAGATTAGTTGATCTCTATTTGACGGAGACACATAAGAATTTATGGCTATTTTGAGGATGCTTATAATTATATCACATCTTTCAATTGATTAGGACAAGGGAATGAAACATGAGTATTTGCAAATAAGCTTTGTTTCCTCCAGATCGTGTGAATAGCCTATAATTTCTCAATTCGATAATTAATGACATGCCAACTAAGGAACATATTTGTGTAGATGATTTAAATACAAAGGATTTCTCTAACGCCAAAGCGTACTTTGCTAAAAATATATCACATCACTATTGAGTTTTATTTAATTTGAGGCAACTTGAATGTCCTTGCATCATTAATCACCTTTGAGCAAATTACTTGAACTTATCCCTCCAATATTTAAATTAGGCAGAGGTATTCCTGTTCTTCACAATGACAATTGTTATTTCAAACATGTCAAGCACTATAAGCAATGTTGCTTCTGAGAACAAGAGTGAATTCCTCTCAATCAACAATGTGGAATGTAGTACGATGAAGCAAATGGTTGCAGAACAACTTAGGGAGGTCTTCTTGATTCATAATGATATAAAAGAGGGTGTGATCATGAAGATCATCAAAAAAAATTTCCTAGCCCAAGTGCATGTGAATAATTTTGCATTTCTGAAGCACTTCCTCTAGAACACCATTCGCACAACCGGGAAGTTGGAGTGGGGAGCCATAGCTATCAAATGTCTTGTGAGGCTAGCATATTTGGCATGTGTTGAAGTTTAACTAGGAAACCTTACTGAGTATCTACGCGTTGGACTAATAAGAGACATCATTTGCATTGCTACTACTCAGAGGAATGAGGAAGCAAAGCAGGCAATTACTTTACTCAATGTTGGGCTGGAGCGGAATATGTTGGAGACATTTTCCCATTTTGTAAAATTTAATGAGAACCTCTTCTTCCCTACACAGGTTGAGTGTCTCCAGGAGGTGGTGGAGGGCATCTGCATACTCATTTTCACCCTTTGTGCTTGAAACTTTTTTACTGGAATTCCCTTTTTTAGAATGTAATACAAACAATATTATGAATATATATATATATATGTATGTATATATATATGTATATATGTATGTATATATATATATATGCATGCATATATATATATATGTGTGTGTGTGTGTGTATGTATATGCACTCGTATATAGATATGTATATATAAGTGTATATATAAATGCATATAGGTATACTTGTATATATATATGCACACACATGTAAATACATATATATACATACCTTTTTAATACACATGTATCTATATCAACATACATACATATGGAAATATACATGTATATAAATATATATACATACATATATATACACACACACACATGTTACTGTAAGTGTATGTGTGTAGAGTTATATATATGCATATGCACATACATATAAGCACATATATACATGTATGCATACATATCTTAATATATACATATTTACATATGCATATATATGTATGTGTCGTTCTATAGTTTTTTACACGTTTGTATTTTATGGGTCAATGTTTATCGTTTGTTGCTATTTGCATTTTGTGAATGCGTGCATTGCTCTGCAATTGTACTTGAATTTATTAAATAGCAGTGAAAATTAGGTCAAAGCAATTAGAACATATCTGTCATAGAAATTGGAGAATGTCTATCTATTGAAGATATGGTTGATCTGGCATCGATCTAAGCAAATGAAAAAACAATAAAAATAATACTTTGCTTGACAGGTTTCAAACATCACACCATAACCCACTAATCATAGCTGCACTTTAGTCCATAGACAGTAAATGAGAGCTCACATATTAGAAAATGAGAAAGCCATGAGGAAAGTACCAACAACCAATGACAAAACCATGAGAGGGACATAAAAATGAAACATAAAATGACGGAGATACATGTACATACATATATATATATATATATGCATACACACATATACATATGGACATATACAAATATATATATATATATATATATATATATATATATATATATATATATATATATATATATATATATATATATATATATATATATATATATATATATACATACATATACATACATTCATACATACATATATATATATATATATACATATATATATATATACATATATGTATATATGTATAAGTATGTGTGTGTGTAAGTGTATATATATATATATATTTATGTATGTACACACACACACACACACACATATATATATATATATATATATATATATGCATATGAACATACATATATATGCATACACACATATAGATATGGACATATACAAATATATACACACATATATATTTTTGTTTTTCCAACCTTGTTTCATGTGTTTTCATGTGTTCCCATGTGTTCGTACATGATTGTGTTATATTTTTCTCCAATATTGTGAAGTCTTTGAGCATACTGCACTTGGATACTGGCACCATATATATACATATTTTATTCACATGTTATTGCAATCTCCTCATTATCTTTTTCCTTTTCCGGCATGGGGAACTAATGTTATCGCCTCAATCTTGCATATTAAAATTGTGCTTGGGGAATGGCGCCGGAAAAATAAATATATGGTTTTGGTGATGTTTTGGGGAATATTTGGGAAAAGTGATTTTTTTTTCCTTCTTGCAATTTTGTGATTGGTGGGTGTAATTTTCCTTGTGGTTTTTGGTATTTTCTAAATTTTTGTAATAATAATAATTATTGTAGGGCACACAGGAACAATTACTTCCATTCTCAAACTCCTTTACTTGAGACAGTCTAAACTCAACACCATAATTCATTAATGGCAAGCACACTTTAATCTATTTACAACAAATGAAAATCAAGCTCCTTCAACTTAAATTACAAAATACAAATTTAATTACAAAAACATAAAAAGAAAAATTAGGTTAAATTGACAGCATACAGAACAAAATATGCATGAAACATAATTATACCAACCTATACAACCTCGTTAATATTTAGCAAACAATTGTAGCAAAGGCAATTACGTAAAAATAATATTATATAATTTGCAATTATTCTACAAGAAGAAATAAACTTGCATACTTTGTTACCTAGATCGCACAAAAGTTTTCAACCTGCCTTCAGTTATGAAAATAGACATAAACCCTTTCAACAACAATAGATTTAATGATTTTACATCCACACATTTTCCAATTACTTAGACCTAATATTCATTGTCATTTAACAAACACAAGTGTAGTTGCAATGCATTCATCCAAACATCAGGCATTAACCTATAAGACACATAGATGCAAAAAACTATAAAAAGGACACTGTAAAAGACACGGGAACTTACAAACGTGTCCAACTAGGTATATCCATTCTTAATCATGGGTAGCGAACAAATCGACATTGACAAATTACACTATTAAGTATTTAAGTCAACAACAGACACTAACCCATACAAGTAATCAACAATAGTGAAGAATAGATATCAACAAAAAAAATGCAAAGAACTACAAATAGTACACATTAACCCATCTAATCCAGACATGCAAACCACTATAAAACGACACTGTAAAGGCATACCAAGTTACTAAAGCCTTGTTTCAACACACACATATTTAATGATTTTATACCCAAATATTTTCCAATTACCTGGACCTAATATTCATCGCTATTTAATAAATTCAAGTGCAATTGCAATGCAATGCATGCATATAGGAAATGTAAACAACATCTTCCAATTACCTAGGCGTAATTTTTATTTTTTCGTTAAATAAATTCAAGTGCAGTTGCAATGCATGCCTGCCTAGTAAATATTACTTTCATTCTTAATGATGAAAATCACACTATCCTGCTAGCTCCTTCACTGAACAAGAAACACTAAGCCATAAATACACTCGGACAAACAACCTGAGCAAATGAGAAGACAACACAAATAACACTTCACTAGACAAAATTTAAATATCAAGCACAATAAATACTTCAAATATGGACAATTCTCATTTTGACCTAGCAGATTGAAATGCAACTAGCTACTTCCATTCTTAATCATGGGCAATAGAGAAATCCACATCAACGAGTTATGGTGTTAAGTATCTAACTCGACAACAACCAACAACCCACAAAAGCAGTCCACAATTGCAAAGGACCGAACAAGAAAGACTAACCCATATTTACACTCACAAAAACAACTTGTGCAAATGGGCAAAGAACACAAAAAATACTTTTCCCAATAGAATTAACCATAAAGAATAGCCAATAGTTAATAAATTCAAACACACTTGTAATGCATGACTGCTCACAGTGGAAATTAACCATAAAATGCAAAGATACAAAAAACAATAAAATGACAGTGTAAAAGATATAGGGACTTACAAAGGCCACCTTTCTCGCTTCCAATATGAGCAAACCAACACACAAACGAAAAATATCAAAGTGTAAAAGATAAAGTAACTTACAAAGGCCACCTTCCTCGCTTCCAACATAGTAGATGAAAAGCCTCCCAACAAACACAAACTTCAGCCTCATCAAACAACCTGAGCAAATGAACAAACAACGTGAATAACAGTTTGCTCAACAGACTTAAACCTTCACACCATACCCCACTATTGACGGTTGCACTTCAGTCTCCTCACAATAAATGAAAAGACGCAAATAGTAAATGCAAATGTACTGCTCAAGACGCCACACGTCCCCACCAAGAGTCCATCACGAGACACAAATATACAAACAAACTCATGAAATATTTCCAATAGCAAAGCTCCCTAGAAGAATTATTATTATTAAAAAAATTAGAAAATGCCAAAACCGCGAGGAAAACTACACCCACCAATCACAAAATTGCAAGAAGGAAAAAAAATTCTCCAACAACATCTTCCAATTACGTAGTCGTAATTTTAATTTTTCGTTAAATAAATTCAAGTGCAGTTGCAATGCATTCCTACCCACGAAATATTACTTCCATTCTTAACCATGAAAAACACACTATCCTGCTAGCTCCTTCACTAAACAAGAAACACTAACCCATAAATACACTCGGAAAAATAACCTGAGCAAATGAGAAAACAACACAAATAGCACTTCGCTAGACATAATTTAAACTTCAAGCGTAAGAAATACTTCAAATACGAACAATTCTCATCTTGACCTAGTAGATTGAAATGCAACTAGCTACTTCCATTCTCAATTATGGGCAGTAGAAAAATCCACATCAACGAATTACAGTGTTAAGTATCTAACTCGATAACAACCAACAACCCATAAAAGTAGTCCATGATTGCAAAGGATCGAACAAGAAAGACTAACCCATATTTACACTCACAGAAACAACCTATGCAAATGAGAAAACAACACAAATAATACTTTTCCCAACAAAGTTAACCATAAAGAATAGCCAACAGTTAATAAATTCAAATGCACTTGCAATGCATGACTCGACATAGTAAAAATTAACCATAAAATGCAAAGATACAAAAAATAATAAAATGACATTGTAAAAGATATAGGAACTTACAAAGGCCACCTTTTTCACTTCCAATTCGAGCAAACCAGCACACAAACGAAAAAAATCAAATCGTAAAAGATACAGTAAGTTACAAAGGCCACCTTCCTCGCTTTCAGTACAGTAGATGAAAACCCTCCCAATAGACACAAACTTTAGCCTCATCAAACAACTTGAGCAAATGAACAAACAACGCGAATGACAGTGTGCTCGACAGACTTAAACCTTCACACCATACCCATTAATGACAATCAAGACTTCGGCCTCCTCTCACAATAAAATGAGAAGACACAAATAATAGTAAATGCAATGTATTGTCAAGATGCCACGCTGTCTCACTAAGAGTCCATCGCAAAGACAATTCCACTATACAAACAACCCATGAATATTTCCAATAGCAAAGCTCCCTACAATAATTATTATTATTAAAAAATTTAGAAAATGCCAAAACCATGAGGGAAAATTACACCCGGCCAATCACAAAATTGCAAGAAGGAAAAAATCGCTTTTCCTAAATATTCCCAAACATCACCAAAACCATATTTATTTTTCTCAATGCTCTATTCCCAAGCACAATTTTAATATGCAAGTTTGAAGAGATAACATTAGTTCCCTGCCTTGAGACTAATAATTATTCATATCAATAAATAAAAGTCATTCTTTTAATCTCTTAAATCATTGCATCTATGATATTGCTATAAGACTATTAATATGTAGCTCTAATACCTACTATTATAAATTAATAAATATTATACTACAACTATTTATCATTATGTAATATTAAATCAATTAATTATTAAAATCTCAAGCTTTAGAAAGGTTTCAGCTTCTTTTGTTTGTCTTGTTTCCCTAAATAATAAATTGACCTTCTTCTTTATTAATTATGTTCAAATATTAAAATTTGTATAGTATTATAATAAAGGTCGCCCAAAACCAGAACCACCCTGGTTTTACCCATTACCAACATCACATATTATTAAAGAAACAGCGTGTACAGAGAATGGAGCAAGCGGTTCAGAGATTGGCTGTAAACAATTCAACATGGAATCCTTCCAACACAGATAATTCAATTTTTGCATATCCCCTCTGCCTGCACACGAGCATCCTACCATTACAAGGTGCACATTATAATTATTATTTTTATATACGTATAATCTAGTAAAAGCTTTATTGTATGTGCTTTTAATACCAACCCTAGTTTGTAATTGACCCCAGTTGTTTTGTACCCTAGAAGCACTGAATAGAATAGTTAATAACAGATAAAGAAATCAACCCCTGATATTCGAATCCTGGCAAAACAAAAAAATTACTTTGATAACCCAGAATTTTTGTTTATAGAAATTGATGCCAAAACAGAAAAAAATGTTATAGGGATGTCTACTTAACGTTGAAATGGAGAAAGTTTGCAAGGTTAAGAAAAAAAATGACAAAAGAAAAT
>VDFB02204737.1:0-17211 GCA_007258455.2 Sequoia sempervirens | reverse complement strand
GACATTAATGATAATAGCAACCAATTGATAACCAATTGACTAGTTGACATCAATGACAACACCTTGCAACAACTTCTTCATACTTGCAACATAACATTGTGCTCTTAGAATGACATCACATTGAGGAGGGATGTCACATAAAATATACATCACTCACACAAAGATGCATGAAAGGATCCATAGACCTAGGGCTAGTATGAATATATGATAGTCATGTATATTATTTAAGGAAGGAGATGTAAAGTCACCATTCTCAATGTCTACTATAACTACGAGCACAAAGGAAGAAAGGTACAAGGAGACAAATAAAAAAATTGGGTTAACATGAGAAAGGCCTAAATGCCTTAACACTTTGCATCATCCCCAAAAGTAAAAAATAAAATGTATAACAAATAGAATAATGATGATACAAATAGATAAATTTACAACATTTCATCTACCATATATCCATGTATCTACAAGGGTATCATGGGTCTTCTAGGAGATATTAACAAACATAAATGAGGAAGCATGGGGGAATACAAAACAATCATGCAAACATCTATAATCTAAATATATGAAAATATTGTTTTAAGGATCATCTTCAAAAAAATTATCGATCTATCAATCTTGATTATAAGGGGAGGGAGGTTGAGCCTATAAAGGAAGTATTGTCACAGTAATATTAGTCATTTCATCTACAATGATGAATGAGGGATTATTTCCAAGTACAACATCTTCCTAAACTTCATCAAGGAAAGTGTCAAGGATCTTATGAAGAATGAAGACAACTCTAGAATGTCAATGAAGGATTCAAATAGGCACTCTCGTGAGGGGAGGCTAGTGAATTGCTATTAGAATATTTCACAAGAGTACTATCACTACTAATATTTTGAATGGGATCAGTGATAGGAACATAAGAATTTGGTACTTCCTCTATGAGAAGAACAGATGTACATTGGCTTGGAGGTGACAATGAAGGTGGATTTATCTTTTATTTTTTATGCAATGGACAGGTAATGTTTAGGTTTTCTTTTGGGAGGTAGGTGAGAAATGTTAATTTCAATGGTGGTGGGATGAAGAACATCTAGAAATATATGATGGTAGGTACACTTGAATGGTACAAGGGTAGTGATTGTGGAAATGGAAATGACAAAGTGTTTAGCATATCTAATGGAACAAAAAAAGGAGTATCAATGAGGTGTAGAATGAGAGGAGGATCCATCAAAGGATCTGAAAATACCTACACCCTTTCAGGGTGAGGCTCATGTCATGATCACAACGAGGGAAAAAAGGTGCTACATGAGTAGCACAAGGAGGTGGAGAAGGGAGGGAAAAATGCATAACAATATTTGAAGGTTATCACATGGGAGGAGGATGCTCGATAGTGGGTATCTAAATAGTAGCATTCTCATGTGTCAAAGCATTTCAATAGAACTTGCTTTCCAACACAAGATATTTTTGTTGGTGATGGGTATCAAGTGCATCTATAGAAAAGGTAAAGAGTATCACTTTTCTTTAATTGTGGCGTTATCTTCACTTCTATAATAGGGGGAATGATAATCCTAGTAGGAATAGATTGATAGATCTAGGTGCACACAATGTTACATGTGTCAAGGGTGTGTTTCCTCTTTTTATCACAAGGTTTATCATAGGACTAGGAGGTAACACTAAGAGATGAGGTGTAGGTCATGCACTAGAGGATTCCCTTTCAATAGGATTATTTCCTTTTCCTATCAAAGGAGTATGTCGAGGAATGGAATGAGTCATTAGAGGGTAGAAAACTTGTGGAGAAGATCTCGACAACATGTTTTTCTTTCCTCAGTCCATCATGTTGAAATATGGAGGAACACGAGGCATTATTGGAGGTTGGGATACCCTATGGGGAATGAGAGATGACCCAATGTAACATTCTTCTCCTTAGCCACCAAAGTGGGAGGCATGGGGATAGAGGAATGTTGCTACAATTAGGTTAACCAAGTGGAAGTGATTCAAAGGGAAGAAGAAGAAGCTAAATATGAGGACCCCAAACAATTTTATTTGAACTTTGAATAAGCTTTAAAGATAAATTCACCATGATTTTACAAAGGTCCAAGATTTATAGGCTAGAAGTGATCAAGAGAGAAGCCCCCATGAAAGACAAGTGGTTTATACCTAGTGTGTTGGATGGTATGCACTACACATTCATGGGAAAACTTTAAACACTTTTGTACAATAGAAGTCACTCCTATGGGAGTTAGCCAAGGAATTCCTAACTTCATATAGAATAGGTCAAATTCTAGAATGACAAAGAAGATGGATTTGATGCACTTGGGTCCAATCTAGACCAATAAAGTGACAGAACCCATAGTTGGAAGAGATAAACCATTATGTGTGTATGGTGACTTGGGATTCATCATACTTAGTTTTATGGAACTATTTGATAAATATTATGTCCTTTGTGGTGGCATTAACCCTACTTGCAAGATCAACAAGAACTCCATTAATGGTTTTCTCATTAAAATAAGCAGGTATGTAGAGATGGCCATCCTCTATACTAATCGATAGATCATTAGAAGAAAATGATATAGTGGGGATATAGATTGCATGCTCCTAAGATGATCATGGGTGATGTTAACCATATCACACAATGGAGCAAGAGATTCAAAATTAGAAGTAGAAGGATCAACCCAAATGAAATTAGATTAATGTGATGGAAAGGGGTTAGTGTAAATTTTTCTATTTTTTTATTCGGCTTCACTGCCAACTTATTCACATTTTCTATTGTATCACGAATCTAGATAGAGTATGAATCGATGTGGTCTTGCATTAAGTGGTGAAGACGCATACATCACTTAGTATCATTTCCAAGAACGTGATGGAATCAACAGAAATATTTTAGGTCGTAGTAAGTCGAAAGAGGTTTGTTTGTTGGAAGAGGTTGAATAGGGAGAAATGTTATTAAATTACCTTTGAATAATTTTTTCATCACACTATATAATTATTTAGACAATTTAGTGAATTGTCTACACCTTTGAGGTACTATAGTAGAGACATCAAAATTTTGAGATGTTCTTATTATGTTTGTATTTTTCTAAAATAATTTGTTTTCTTGTATTTGTCAAAAGAAGAAGCATTGCCTCGTGTATCATAGGGAGTTGATGAGGTGGAACCCCCATATTGACTTATGGGTTGCTCATAGTCATGTAAGGCCATGCAAAGGTGATAAAAGGAGTTATTTGTCATCAAAAAAAATTTGTCACATGGCATTGGCTACAATTTTTTGATGAATATACATTGGAATCAAGAATCACATACAAGATTTGTGAGAATAAATATTGATATCTAAAGATAAAATTAGTTACCTTTTTAGTAGGTCCCTACTTGCAATGGACAAGGTCAGTAAATGTGACCTATGGTCTAATGTTCACTTGGAGATGCTAAAACAATTAGGTTATAAGTTGTTTGAATGTGTTAATAGAATGATCAGGAAGTGAGAAAAACCAATCCAATGCAATGTCTTTCAATGACTGCGGGAATAGCCTTGCTAGCAAAGAATCCTGAAATAAGAAATCACTACATAGGGTTGTGAAAGAGAAAATTGTATTTGAGGGTCACCTCTCCCACTATACTTCTCAAACCTATGTACCTCAAAGCCTACAAGTAGGGGATTGTTTATGTAATAAGGAGCTATGAGAAATTGAGAAGATTTGTTGGTCAAAGAAGCAAGTTAGCTTTGGAGCTATCCAACATTTTGCATTAGTTGATTAAGAATAGGGTCAACAATATGCATGTAATTGTTTGAAATATGTGAGATAGTGGATGTGAAGGTAGAAAATCCTAAAGGTTGAGAGCTTACCAAAGGTTCTTTCAAAGAAATTGAAAGAAAAACCAGTAGAAGGATAATTTTCCATGGCCATGGGTGTAGTGATCACAATGTGCATGGTAGGGATTGGAATTGACATAGAAATTTTATTTTTAGTGATATTTGAATGTGAATCATTAGTGTTTGTGTATATAGAAGTATAGGATGAGGAATTTTTATGAACAATGTGCACTAGACCTATAAGAATCTCAAGAGGCTCAAGTTTAGCTATCAGCATATTACGAGTAGCATCAACCATAGGTATCACTTTAGTGAGGTTGTATCTTGATAGAAATTCAAGTGAAAATGATGTAAATTTTGATCTAGGGTTTGAATTTGTGAAAAATTAGCTTGTAGAGAAGCCTCGTGATCAAATCCCCCATCTATAGGATTAGAGATCTTCAATGGGGAAGTAGGATCAAGAGTAATCATAGGAGGGGACTAAGGCATCCCATAAGTGAATTGTTCTTTATAAAAATAAGGACCAATGCAAGTTGGTGTTGTAAAAGGTCTGGATTATTTCATGTTAAGTGTTTTAAGACTTCTTCTTACTATGTCACTTGAATGAATAGAATGGGTTGTCAGACTCATAAGACATTTTACAACACACAATCTAAATATTGTTCAAATAGCAAGAGAAAAGAGGCCTTTATAAGATTTTTTAGTTTGTTGTGTTTTTAAAATACAAAAGGTTTATGTGTAAGAACATCGAATTCACCAAAATTTATTATTTAAAAAATCTAACATAAAGGAACTTAAGCCTTTCAAGATTAATTTTGGCATAATACACTAGGATGAATCAACAACTCTAAGGATTGTTTTGATTATCCTTTTTACAATTATTTAAAATTGGAAATTATAAGTATTAAACAATCAATTACAATGTATAGCATCCAATTATAAAGAATTGAACATATCTTTGCACAATACAAATTGCAAGCTAATTGAACTACATAAATGAAAAATATACTAATCTCATAGAGCATTATTTAGCTTTCTTGAAGTCTCTATCACATTGTCATCTTGTCTAGATATGTGAGAAAAAGTATGGATAGTCTAGAACCTATTTTTGCATGTACAAAATGAAAATAACATATTCACAAAAAATAGGAATATTACTCAGATGGACGACGAGATATGCTTTTGCCACAGGTTGCCTCAGTCGGACACTTGTTCGCAAATACTTTTTTTTCCTAATGTGTTTTTTATTTTGTAGGTACCTCTAATATTTTCAATATAATGCATATTAATTAGCTCTGGGGAGGAGGTGGTTTCACACAAAACATGCGCTAGTGGTGCTTGTCAAATTTCTGGCTCCCGATCGTCATGATCAATTTTAGCATGCTTTTTCTGGCTTTAAAAGGTGGTGTTCACTGTATCATTCCATCCAAAAGCATTGCTAGTTTTATTGAAGGTTGTCGGAGAAACAAGAACTATGAGTTTAGTGTGTTACATAGTGTCAAAATGATGTCTCGGCCATGGAATTTCAAGGTAAATTGTCTAGTACAACCATGGGAGCATCCTTTTGAAGATCATCTCACTCATGAAAATCTAGCTCTGATCTTTCAAGTGGAGTGTCCTAAGGTGGAAGAATTGGTGTGTTCAGTCCTTGGTATTGAGGTCACAAGCCCTAGAGTCGGGCGGTTAATCTTTCCTTCCTAGGTATTGTCTATGTTCTTGTCAAACGTCTTGGAACTCCTTCAATCTTTAGCAGAGTTGGAGTCAATTGTGAGTAAATTTTTCAAACCCTAACTGCTTGATATCAATGGATTATAATTGCAAGCTATGCAAGGGTATAATGTATTCTCTGGTGATGGGTATTTAGGAGATTTGTTTCCTAGGGAGTATGTTAAACACCGTCTGGGTTTTGATGAAATTTATGAAGCAATTAGGCTAGCCCTGCAATATAGAAATGATAATATCCTTTTGAAGGCTTTAAGGAAGAATTATAGGCGTATTTATGTGACTGTGGACTTCAATATCAAGGAAAAGTACTATGCAATTTCTTTTCTCCACGAGCATACTTCTCATCCTCCCCAGAATTCCCATTCTATTGGACTGGAAGAAGGAGCTCTGTCGTCTGCACCAGTTGTTGAGGAAGTGGAGCTACTGCCAGATACAAATGTTGTTGGATCTTCTGTTAGTGAACAACAAGCTATCATAGCGAGGGCATGCATTGTTCAAACGGAGCTGAAAGAAAAGGAACCGATAATTGGTTTTGACTTTTTTGCACATGAAATGCATTTGCAGGAGGTATCTGAAGGCCAAGATCAGAACTTGGTACATGGTGGTGATTGTATGGAGGAGTAGCAGATCAATTTCTTTCACTTTTTTAGGTTTTTTGCTATGAATGTCTATCTCTGCTTCAGTTTCTTCAGTCATTTTGCTCTATAGTTATGATATCTCTAGATGCTTGTAGTTGCTATATGCAAGGATGGTTTTTTATTTTTCATTAACACTCTATGGCCATGAATGTTGAATTCCTCATATTTTGATATTTTGTATTATTTGCAGCTAGTAGAAAGGATATTTTAAGACAACAGATAAATTGTAAAAATTCTAGCAATTTTGCCTATCTACTACAAATATAGATGTAATCCTTTTATTATATAATATATAATATATAGGCTATCATGCCTTTTAATTAAAATAATAATAATAAAATTAATTATTTAAATGAAGGAAAAAATTAATGACAAAAAGAGAAGTTTTAGAGAGATATAACCAGATCAAGCCTCTCTTTTTAAAGAACAATCTGCACATGAAAATAAAGATTTTTTTGCTTGGTTGTTTAAGGGGCTTGCCTTAGTCAAACCCCCACTTTGGTATTTCTGCCTCCACAACAAACAGGATTTTTGAATAAAATTGAAAAATGTAAGTACATATATGTTTGCTTTAAAATGAAAATACAATAGCTTTTGATATAAAATGATTTAGCTACACTAAGTTAACACCTAAAATCTCCAAATGCCAACATAGAATGAAAAATAAAAGAGGAAGAGAACAACAAAATAGAATAATAACACGTAGAAGCTATGAAAAACTTTCAAGAAAAATGTTATTGATTTTAATATTGTCATTCTTCACATTCCTACAAAGACATTAATCAAAGAGCTTCAAGAGATATGACATGCAAAATGAGAAAGATCTTGGTGGATAATCAAAATGAAAAAGTTTCTTCTAAAATTGTAGAGCCGAACACTTGAGACTCAAAAATCAATTCATTTTTTTGAAAATATCAAGTCAAATTATTTTTGTCCAATTTGATTGCATGCAAGAGTGTTACTTCTAGAATAACCATAGGAAGATAATGATCCAATAGCCATTGAAACCATGAATTTTCATAGGACACTAGCACATTGTGTGATGTCCATGCATAAAGCTTTTTTCCAAAAAATTCAAACTCAAATAGTCAAGAATATCATAAAATTGCTAGAAATAGGAAGTTTAGGTGTAGGAATTTGTAACTAAAATATTTTATATCAAAGGGCTAAAGATAGGACATTGTGCAATGTGAAATTGCAAGGGTATGCAATTTTTGACACTACAGTGCATATCCCAAAATCTTAGTGCAATGAATGGAATCAATTAATTAATAAATGGAAATTATCATAATTTAATCAAACTACTAGAATAGAGTTAGTCTTCAAGATAAATGCAGTGTTCACAATGGATTGCTTTGTTATTCAATAGAAAGGAAAGAGAGATAAGCATACATTTCCTTATAGTTTCCAAATCCAATGAGGATTAGGATAAGTAATAAAATTAAAAAGCAAGGATTTATTATCCAAGTTTCCAAATCCATGAGGATAAGGAAAAAAATTAATAATTTTATGGATTGTGCAACTCATTATCCTATCCTACCTAAGTAATTAAAAATGAATTTAATAAGTAAACTTAAATAAAATATGCAATATCATACTCAAGATAAGCATATCCAAATTAATAAAACATTACTCTAACACCACCCTCAGTGAAACTAAGGTAAGAAAAATATGACCCAACAATAAGGCCTAATATGGTACTCATGTACAATCTAGAATAACCCAAACATACAAATAGAGTGTGCCCCCATAAGTATAATAGGAGAAAGAAGAGAAATTTATAAGTGCATCCATTGAGAGAAGAGTAATGAAGAACACAACATGGTGAATGCTATAGTAGGTCCCTTTATAAAAAATGATACATCTTACTTTTGAAAGAAAGAAACCTTGAGCTATAAAACTACTAAATTCCCACCCAAGTGGGATACATAAAGGAATCAGAATGTATGGATCGTGAAATTTCTCAAGTGTCTCAATCTTGATGTTGAAATGTTATTATGACATAAAATATTTAAGAATAGTGACTACTGAAGTGTGAGACCTATACCAATATGAACCATGATGTGTTAAGTGAGTAGCATGATGTGGTAGAGAAAGAAAGTGAATATAAAATGGGAGATGATGAAACTTGGTGTTAGTTATCATCAAAGAAAAAATAAATATCATCAATATTTTCATCAATATCTATAAGATAAGAGTCGATAAATAGATATGAAATTTTTGATAAGTAGACCTCACAATGAAGTAGATCTTGTAGACATGAAGAACTCTACTACAAAGAATCTCCATAAGATCTTGACAAAGAAACTCTAAAGTTTTAAATAGCACTAGGTATAGGAGGTAATGGAATGTAATACAATTCAGAAATCTATATATATCATGTTGCAAAGAATCATTGGAATCTCTCGGAGAAGCATCTATGAACTCTAGAGTAGTGAAATGAGGAGGATCTAGAATATCCTCCACTATATATGGGACATCAATGTGTGTCAAGCAAATATATTGATCATCCCATAAGGATGATTCCACACAATATGCGGAAATATAAGTATCATTATCATCCACTTATGCCTAGTCATCCAAGGAAATATCACTATCAGATGAAGATCTAAATTCTCCATACAATTTTTGGATGATGGTACAAGTAGTGAAAGAAAACTTGGTTTGATCTATTTAATGTAGAATATCCTCATAAATAGGAAGACATATTATTCTATAGACCATGTCATTATTGTTAAACCATGTGTTCTTCTATTCATAGTCACTTGACTCAAGAATGAGTCCAAGGGGCTATGGCAATAGATCTTTCTCAAGGAAATGATTATTTACCTCTTGCTTCTAGGACAATGAGTTCTATAAAGTTAGCCTAATAAAAAATGTATGGTATTTAATGCGAGAATCTATGATGATACCCCCTAAAAATGGAACTTTATCTAAATTTCTGGTTATATTTACCAAATCCAATGAGTATGAGGATAAGGCATAAAACCAAAAGACAAGGGATATCCAAGTTTCCAAATCCATGAGGATATATAGAAGAGAAAATAAAAAGTAGAATATTGTGGATTGTGGAACCCATTATCCTATCCTACCTAAGTAATTAAAAAAATACCTAAGAAACTTAAGTAACACATGCAATATCATACTTAGGATAAGTATATCTTAAGTAATAAATATTAAACTAACACCCCCCTTAAGTGCAACAAAGATAAGAAAAATAGATATTTAAAAAAGGGCCTAATGAGGTACTCATGTGCAATTTGAAATAACTTGAAAGTATAAAGAGAGTGTAGCCACCAAAAGTAGAATAGGAGAAAAATTATAAGAAAATACTCCATCATAGCTAAGATATGTGAAGGAGGGTGAGATAGCCCCCACAAAAGTGATTTTCCTAAGATCCTTTCAAGATGGTGTGCATGTGTGCCTCCACTAAGAGAAGATAAATTCATTATTTCACATGGAAAAAAGGATGAAACAAGTAGGATAAAATCTATCCCAACTAAGGTATGTGAAGGAGGGCTAATAGCCCTTCCAAAAGTGAATGACTCTACACCTAGCTTGAAACCATGTCATATTGATTGATCTCATACAGATAGGGGAATTTGAAGTGGCCAAACCATTGATGCTAAAATAACCCCCTATAAGAGAGAAAAAAGACTATGAAAACCCATCTATGATGAAGTAACCCCTATGCCAAAATAGGATGCTTGAATATGAATGTTAAAAATGATCCATTTATGTCAAATGATATTTCTTCCCTTATGAAGAAACAACTCAATGGTGAATGCTAAAGTAATTTCCATTCAAAGAAGCAAGGTGATGTAGGAAGCCTTGTGATGCATCCTATCTCCAAACTTTACTCAAGAGTCCCCATGTGAATATTAAAACATGCCTTAATGCACAAAGGTATAAGCAAATAAAACCCATGTGTAGAATCAAGAGGTAAAAGATCTAAAGACAAGGAAAATGGGTTAATAGTGGAAAAATTATTGTCATCAAAGAGGATTTGAATGTCCTCAAGTGTGTTATCTAGATCCAAATGCGAGACTCTACGAACAAACAAGATATGTATAGTAGAAATCAATTTTAATGAGCTGAATCTAAAAGTCAAATATGATTATGTTGCAAACGATCATTGAAATAATTGAAGAAGTGAATCTAAACTCTATAGTAGCAATAGGAGGAGGATCTCAAAATTCCTCTATTATAGATGAGGCATCAATGTATGTAAACCAAATAGATTAACTATAACATGAGGATGTGTCCACATAATATGATCCAATGAAGTCTCAATATCATCCAAATAAGTTTGGTCATCCAAGGAAACATCACTATTAAATGAAGATCCAAAATCTCCATAAAATTGTTGGATAATGGTCCAAGCATTAAAATGGCACTTGGTGTGCTCTATATGATATAGAATATCCTTAAACAAAAAGACATATTAGTTTGTATGCCATGCCATTGTTCTTAAACCATGAATTTTTGTTCATGGTCACTTGACTCAAGAACAATTCCAAAGAGATAGGGCAATCAATCTTGCTCAAGGTAGTAATTATTTATCCCTTGTTTCCAAAAAGATAGTTCTCTAAAGTTATCCTAACAATAGAAGGATGGAATTTAATGCTAAAATCCATGATGAAACCCCCAAAAATTGGAGCTTTATCCCAATTCATTGTTACAAAAGGCTTGTCTATAAGCCACCAAGACTAGTACGCTAATTTTTTACTTTATAAGTTGAGTGCATGTGTATCAACAGCCCCCTAGATTTTTCAATGTTAACACTCATTTTTTAAAATTATCCCCCCAACAAGTATAATGTTTGGCACTTTATTTTAGTGTGATTACAACATAAGAATCCATATTAAATTAGTTTTGCATGGCCTAAAAGTATCCAAAATGTTGAAAGTATTATTTTATTATATAATAGGAACTCAAAAATTGCACTATAATGTATATCTCAAAAAAATACCAACTTTCAAAAAAAATTGGCACCTAAAAAGGAGCCTGTTTGTGAAAGTTACAAGTGGTTAAAGCTCAAAAAGTTATGACTAAGCAACAAAATATTTGATAAAACTAAAATTATAGAAAAATAGAGTTTATATTTAATAAACCACCTACATCACTACAAATAAAATAATATTCTACCCATCAAAAAAAAAAATTGTATTTGATTTCGATTTTAAATGACCAAGTTATGGCCTTCCAAAGTTGAAGTTAAAAATTAAAAAATCCAATGGAGAGGGGTCCCTTTTTAAAGTGATAACATCAAAAATACATATGATGATTTCATCAACTCATAACAGCAAAAAATCTTTATGTATAAGAACAAAAAGTATGATGGTATAGTCATACAAATGAATAGTGCTAGGCCAAAAAATGTAACCTCCTTTGAACCATGAAATTGAAAAATGACAAATTTTATATGGAAATAGGAGTCCTTGGGCCTTCTAAACATAATAGTAGGGTATTTGGCTTCAAAATGCTTCAAAAAAAAGCAATTCACCTTATCCAAGCTTCAAACTCCCATTTTCTATTACATCATATAATCTCCAAATTCAATGAAATGAAGGTCTTTAATAAATTTATTGAGCCTCTTGGATGCATTGAAATAGTTGAAAAGGATACCAATAGCCAAAATAGTTTCAATCACAAAATTAGAGATTAACACACATGTAAAACCCCAGAAGTTAAAAAACTTCCATTAAAATTTTATCTTTATCTAAATCATCCAAATATTCAAGAGAAAAGCATATTGAGTTTTCAAGAAACCTACATTTAATGCTTATTAGCCCCTCCTAAATCTCCTAAACATAAAAAATTATAAAAACTATCCTAGCACTAATTGATCTGATACCATGTTAGAAAGAATAAGCAAATCTATAACCCAAAATCTTAGGGCAATGAATGAAGTAATTACACTATAAATGGAAATTGATTATTAAAATAAAAATACTATAAAAGATTTATTCTTCAAGAGAAATACAAGAGTTCACAATGGATTTCTTTATTATTCAATAAGGAAAAAGGGCTACAAATATGTAGCCTTATAGTTTCCATTTTTTTAAGGATGGGGATAAAGCATAAAACCAAAAAGCAAGGAATTGTTTATCCCAGTTTCCAAATCCATCAAGATAAGGAAAAAGTAGAATCTCATAGGTTGTGCAACTCATTATCCTATCCTACCTAAATAATTAAAAAAATTACCTAGGTAAAATTAAATAAACATGTTCAATATCATACTTAGTATAAACATATCCAAAGTAATAAAATATTACACTCATTTGTGCAGTATGAGGATTCCCTGAAATGGTTTACTACATACACACATATAGTCAACTCAATGTAAATTTGATTTCTTTCTACCTCACTCTCTTATAATTATTTTTCATATTTGATGAGCTTGATGTGAAGACACTCACCTTTTGGTTCACTCTCTTTTTATTGTTGGTGTTCACATATGGTGAACCTGATGGAAGTTTCTCACTTTATGGCTCACTCTCTTTTGATTATTGATTATCACATTTTGTGGACCCAATATGAACTTAGTCAACTTTTGGTTTTCTCTATTTTGATTCTTTTCATTATTTCTTCTAGATTCCACTTTGTTCCATGGCGCATTGTATCCCTTGAGCATTTTTGGTTCTAAATATTTTAACCCATTCGATGTATCTTTTATGAGCCACAAAGATATCCATCATAACCCACCTTTTCTTATGGAAATGGAATATAATGAGTTTACAATAGTTTCATTCATCTAAAATTTTAATTTTGAGTCCCTAAACACTCCATCTATGTTACTGATTTTTTCCCATGAAGACAAATAAAATAGAACAAAGACTCATGACCCTAAGATGTTTCTTTACTAGTTAGTAAAGTGAAAGCTATCCTTTTTTGAGAGAACCTTCATTCCCATCCACAATATATTCTAGACTATAAGGAATATCTTATTGTACAATTTCCACCTTTTATGATAGAGTAGCTTCAATATTCTCAAACTAATCCTTCTAGATCTAGCACCCATCAAGGAGCCATAGTTGACACACAATTTTTTGGATAGGTTGCAAGAAGAGTTGTGATTGTTACCTTTCCTAAAATGAGGGACATGGAACGTAAAAATTTAAGGATAAGATCATTAAATATTGTGGTGTTGAGATTTTTCTAGATGCCAATCACAAACTCAGCAAGGTCCCAAAATACCCCAAGTTATATATTCCATTACCACTCTTGAGGATTTCATAGTTAGTGAAATAAATTGGGAAATTGGAGATGGATAAAATTCACCTTCTCCTCCTTGATAAGATAATCATGTGACCAAGATATTCCTAAATAATGAGCTATGATGACTCCCCACTCTTTTACGCCTACATGAAATCACTAGCCACCAAGTTAGCCAACTTCCACATTATTATAACTTATACTCAAATCCAAACAAATTTGATGATTATTAACCTTATCTTTTTGTCACACACTCACAAATCCATTGGGTAATTTCACATTCTTTTATGAGTCAACCCTTGCACGTCATCCTATAATATCTTTCTTATTTTACTCTTGTAGGATCTAGTCTTCCTCTCCCTCTATGCATGATCCCACATTGAGTACTTATCTTAAGTACTTGAAGGTGATGTTAGACAATTTGATTAGGAATATGGTCCTTTCAATGCTACTTCCTTATCTTTCCAAGTTCAAGGGAGAGTGATACTTAAATAGGAATACAAAAACATAGATCATAATTATTTGAGAAATCTTACCATGAGATGTTATGGCTACATTTTTCCCAAGATGTTTGACAACATGACATTAGATTGGTATTATAGAATACCAAAATATTTTATGCATTTCTTTAAATAATTGATTACTAATTTTTTCTCTACTTTTGACATGAAAAAACCCCCCAAAAAATATAGTAGAGTTCCTTCAAATCAAACAAGATCGGAATGAATTTATGGCCCATTTGATTACATGTTGGAGGTAGGTTCTCTAAATTCTACTATTGTTCCCCACATTGACCACCTCAAGTAGTGTGACCTTTCTTTGAATTATTTTTAAAAAGGAATACAAGAATAGGTGAAAAAAATCCCTTATAAGTCTTCTGAGGAGGCCTTAGAGATTTCTCTGAATATTGATTAGGCTTCCATCAATAGTTGTAAGTGCGCTTATGAATCTAACAAATGATTGGTTATTTCAAGGTAAAAAAACATATAGATTTCTAACAATAATATTTTCCCCTAAAATTTTCAAAAGTAACAAGAGTGCTACAAATATTGGGATTTATAATGGCCCTCCTAATAAAAGAGTAGAGATAAATACTACAACAATAATGGTTTCCCTAGCAATGGTGACAATTATATGTACCTAAAATTTATCATCACTTATAATGATACATTTTAGCATCATTCCAAGTGTTTCATCAACATCACTGTGCTAATTAATTAAATTTGAGAACAACTACCATACAAACATCATCCTAAGTAGCGAGAAGCAGATTGGGTTTGGTAGGTTGGGAGAAAGTGTGTACCCCTAAAAATGTTGGAGGACTGGGATAAGGAGAATTAAACTTTTCAACAAATCCCTCACAACCAAGATGGGATGGAGTCTCTTGGAAGGGACTAAGGATTGGGTAAAGATATTCCAAGAAAAATATCTTAAGAATAGAATCCTGGATTTTCCTTACTTCCTCTATCTGCCTTATGGATCCATTTTTTGGAACCATCTTATCAAAACCAAAAGTGTGCTGAAATTGGCTGTGAGAAAGTGGATTGGAATGGGAAGGACACTTATTTATGGAAGGACCCTTGGGTTGTTGATTCCCCTCTCTCTTCCTTAGATGGTTTCAACCCCCTCAAACAGAGTCCAACCAGAATATGTGGAAAAAAGGTGGCATACTACATCAATTGGGAGACTGATGAACCAAAATGGAAGGAATTTAACATATTGCTTAGGAGTGCCAACTTGAGAGATCAAATACAACTTAATTGGGAGCTGATGGTGCAAAGAATACATAGCCTCATTGGGTAGGTGACTCGGTTCTCTAAAGATAGGAAAGATGAATGGTTGTGGACTAGGAACCCCTCTGGCTGCTTCTCGGTCAAAAATGCTTATAAGGAACTGGAGAAACCTCTTATTGATTGCATAGACCTTCATTGGGACAAGGTGTGGATAAAAAACCTTACTCCGAAAGTAAATTGTTTCTAGTGGGCTACTTCACATGGCAGAATCTTAACTATTGATAACCTTGTGAGGAGGTGGTTTCAGTTAGTTAACAGATGTATCCTTTATAAGCAGGAAGAAGAGTCTGTAATGCATTTATTCTTCCATTGGCGGTACTCTAGAGAAGTGTGGTCTTTTTTCCTCCCTTTGTTGCTCACAGATTGGGTGTTTCCCCTACTATGAAGTCATTTATTGAAAGTTGGTCTAATTGTCCTTACTCACATAAGATTATAATGGATCTCTAGAATCAAGTCCCCCTTTCATAACTTGGAGAATTTGGAAGGAAAGAAATAATAGGATTTTTCAGGGAAGCTAAGAGAAACAACTATGAGATATGTATGTCTATAAAGGCCCGAATATAAGAAAATGTGGAAGTTGGAGGGTACAACTACTCAAAAGTCTAGTCATCCTATAAAGAATTGAGAATCAAGTAGATATGGGGAATAAAGGACCTTATCAATCTTAATTGGTCCATGCTTTCTATTAGGAAGTCAACTATTTGGACTCCTCCTGATAGGGAATGGATTAAATGCAACTTCGATGGGTGCTCAAAAGGAAATCCTAGCATTGTAGGGGTAGGAGGGTTGCTGAGAAACTACCTAGGAGATTGCATAGTGGGATATGGAAAAAAAATGGGTATCTATACCAACAAAAAAGCAAAGGCAATGGTTGTGTGGGGAGGAATAAAGATGCTTAGAGACTTTGGTTTTAAGAAGGTAATTTTGGAAGGAGACTCCAAATTAATAGTTGACATCTTGAAAGGTGGTGTTGAGGCCCCTTGGGAACTAAAAGACATTATTGATAATTGCAAGGTCCTAATGAAATTCTTCACTCACTGTCGTATACATGTGTTCAGGGAAGGTAATCTCTCTACTGACTGTGCAGCCAAACAGGCACTCAAGTGTAATAGGTGGACCCGATGGGAGTACAATCAATTGCCTTTGTCAATGAAAGGAAAAGCGCTCAAAGATAAATATGTTAATGTTTATAACTTATAAAGTTGGTAAAAGAGATCGGTATAGGAGGACTATGCAATCTAATGTTAAAAAGG
Source organism: Sequoia sempervirens (assembly GCA_007258455.2). NCBI lineage: Eukaryota > Viridiplantae > Streptophyta > Pinopsida > Cupressales > Cupressaceae > Sequoia > Sequoia sempervirens. Next base: position 800 of record VDFB02204737.1, on the reverse strand, counting down.
GCTCTTATTTTAATGATGGAAATCTTGGTATGAAAAGGAGTAAGAAGACATCCTCAGGTGAGAAATTTAATTTTCATATCATTCCCAAGAAAATTAAGAATCACATGGCATATTTCAATGCTAAGGCTTGCATCAAATCCCAGTGTATCGACGTGCCTAATGTCAAATCCCACTTCTTCATTGAAGATCAACTTGCTATGAAAAATATGGACTCATTTATTATTTGTGAAGGCAATAATGAATTTTCTACCTAGGGAAATGTGTTAAAGGACACTTCTTTAAGAAAGTTATCGAATTTCACTTCTAAAAGAGTTTATTCATCAAAACATAAGTTGTTGTGTGCTCTATAAGATTAGTTGGGCACCTGGGTGTTGCAGTGTTATGAGGAAAGGTTTGCAGAAGAATAGCTCAAAAAGTTTACAGTGTTCTAAAATGGGTGGGCCTAGAAAACGAACCAAACCTCCAAATTGCTTGGCTCTTAAGCAAAATTTTGATCTTTGGAGGGTGTTCAGTAGAGCAGGAATGGCATATTTTTTTGAGGTGATGAAAGGGTATAATGAGAGTCTCATGGATAAATTCACTAACTCTTGGAGGAAGGGGAAAGTGGCTATTGAGGCTGTGAGATTTGAGGTTATGAATTAGCTCATTATGGAGGTGATGGGTCTAGAGAACTAGGGAATTAAGGTTGTTAAGAAGAGAAGAGCTGATTACCAGGCATTTGTTGACAATTTCCTCCATGATGGCGAGAAACTCATACTGTTTCAGAATGGGTATGTGCAGCTCGATCTCCCGTCACCTTT